>SJYF01000297.1:939163-953745 GCA_006410515.1 Procapra przewalskii | reverse complement strand
CACACACGCACACACACACGCGCACACACACGCACACACACACGCGCACACACACACGCGCACACACACACGCACACGCACACACACACATGCACACACACACACGCACACACACACGCGCGCACACACACAACTATCCAGAAAGTGGGCATAGAAGGAACCCACCTCAACATAAGGGCCATATATGACAAACCCACATCATAGTCAATGGGAAAAAGCTGAAAGCTTTCCTCTAAGATAAGGAAGAAGACAAGGATGTCCCCTCTTTTCACATTAATTCAACTTGGCTTTGGACGTCCTAGTCATGGCAATCAGAGAAGAAAAAGAAATAAAAAGAATCCGACTTTTAATCCAAGAAGTCAAACTGTTACTGTTTGCAGATGACATGATACTATACATAGAAAATCCTAAAGATGCTCGCAGAAATCTACTAGAGATCATCCATGAACTTGGTAAAATTACAGGATACAAAATTAATACACAGAAATTTCTTGCACTCCTATACTCTAACAATGAAAAATCAGAAAGAGAAATTCAGGAAATAACCCCACTTAACACTGCATCAAAACGAATAAAATAGTTAGGAATAAACCTGTCTGAACAGGCAGAAGACTTGACTTCAAAACCTGTAAGAGTCGGTGAAAGAAATCAAAGATGACGCAGACAGAAGGGTAAATCACATTCTTGGATTAGAAGAGTCAACATTGTCCAAGTGACTATACCACCCAAGAGTCTACAGTTTCAATAGAATCCCTATCCAAATACCAATGGACTTTTTCATAGAACTGGAATAAAAAAAATTTAATTTGTATGGAGACAGAAAAGACCCCAAAGAGCCAAAGCAAAATCTTGAGAAAGAACAATGGAGCCGGAAGATCAGGCTCCTTGACTTCACACTATGCAACAAAGCTATGGTCATCAAAGCAGCATGGAACTGGCACAAAACCAGAAATAATTAGATCAACTGAACAGGACACAAAGCTCAGAAATAAGCCCATACACCTATGGTCAGGCAAGACTACACGATCGAAAAAAGACAGTCTCTTCAATAAATGGTGCTGGGAAAACTGTCAGCTACATGTGAAAGAATAAAATTAAAACATTCTTTAATATCATACACAAAAATAAACTCAAAATGGATTAAACATCTAAACGTAGGACTAGATGCTATAAAACTCTTAGAGGAAAATAGAGGCAGAACATAAATCTTTGACACAAATCAGAGCAAGATCTTTTTTGACTCACCTCCTACAGTAATAGAAATAAACCCCACTTCCCTCAAAAAGGCAACTAAAACTAAAAAACTTCTGTACAAAGGAAACCATGAACATAATGAAAAGACAGTCCACAGAATGGGAGAAAATATTTGCAGATGACGCAAGCAACAAGGAATTAACCTCCAAAATATAGAAACAGGTCATGTGACTCAACAACAAAAAACAACGTAGCCCAAAGATGGGCCTCAGACCTATGTAGACACTTCCCAGAGGACACGCAGATGACCGAGAGGCACGCGAAAAGACACGCAGCGCCGCTGGTGTAGAGAGACGCAAGTCAGAACTGCAGAGAGGCGCCACCTCACACAGCCAGGACGGCCACCATCAAAGCGGCTACAAGCCACAAACGCTGCAGAAGCCGTGGAGAAAAGGAGTCCTCCTACACGATCGACAGGAATATAGATTAGTACAGTCTCTACGGAGAACGGTGTGGAAGTTCTTTAAAAAACTAAGATAGAATTACCATGCGATCTACTCCTGGGCATAAATCCAGACAAAACTATAATTCAAAAAAAATAGAGATACATGCACTCCTGTGTTCATAATAGCCAAGATATGGAAACAATCTAAACACCGTCAACATTTGAATATATAAAGAGGATGTGCTACATATATACAGTGGAATCTCACTCAGCCTTTAAAGGAACAAAATGATGCCAGTTTCAGCAATACGAACAGACCTGGAGTTTCCTAAGGGAAGTAATTCAGACAAAGACACATTATGATATCCCTTGCATGTGTAATCTAAAAAAAATGATGCAAATGAACTTATTTACAAAATAGAGACAGATTTAGAGAATGCACTAATTGTTGCTAGAGGGGAGAGGGACACATTGGGAGGTTGGGATAGACATATACACACTGCTCCATTTAAAATCGATAGCCAATAAGGACCTACTATATAGCACAGGGACCTCTACTCAACATACTGTAATAATCTATATAGGAAAAGAACTTGAAAACGAATAAATATGTGTGTAACTGAATCACTTTGTTGTACACCTTACACTAACACAACATTTTTAATCAACTATGCTCCAAAATAATATATATTTTTTAAAAGTATGTGACCTGTAAGCACAGAGGCTAATATAACATATAATAACGGAAACTTAAAATATATTTGATCATGCAAGTCCTTCAGCACATCTTCCAGAAGTCCCTCAAGCAACAAATGGCAATCAGTTCAGGGCAGTCGCTCAGTCATGTCTGACTCTTTGTGACCCCATGAACTGCAGCACGCCAGGCCTCCCTGTCCATCACCAACTCCTGGAGTCCACCCAAACCCATGTCCATTGAGCCAGGGATGCCATCCAACCATCTCATCCCTCAACAAAAGGCAATGCTAAGTCACTGCTAAGTCACTTCAGTCATGTCCGACTCTGTTCGACACCATAGATGGCAGCCCACCAGGCTCCCCGTCCCTGGGATTCTCCAGGCAAGAACACTGGAGTGGGTTGCCATTTCCTTTTCCAGTGCATGAAAGGGAAAGTGAAAGTGAAGTCGCTCGGTTGTGTCTGACTCTTTGCGACCCCATGGACTGTAGCCCACCAGGCTCCTCTGTCCATGGGATTTCCCAGGCAAGAGTACTGGGGTGGGTGTCACTTCCTTCTGTGGGAGACCTTCCCAACCTAGGGATCAAACCCACATCTCCCACACCAAAAGCAGATTCTTTACTGCTGAGCCACCAGCAGTAATAAATAATAATCCCAAATAAATTTAGATCAAAGAAGAGTCACTTAAAATGTGTAATGATGGAATAAATCAAAGAACCAAGGTATTCCTGACATGCCCTCTTTTGTTATAAGTATGATAAAACACACAAAACGAAAGTTAGCTTTTGCTTTTATTAGCATATGATAGTTAATTGAAATGTAACGACAAGCAGGAAGCCAAAATGTTGACAAATATTGAAGGAACTGATTAGAACCTGTCTTCCTTAAATTTCATGACCTTTTCCCACAGTCAACTACAGAAATCTTTCATTAAATATGATTGTCTTCTGGAGTCACAATTGGGAACCAAAGAGGAAAGTAGTTCATTTGTTTGTCAAGAACATTCATGATTCATATAATTAAAGAAATACCAGACTTATCATTCTTGGATTCACTTTCAATTGCATTCAACTAAATGGACTATCTCAGTGGAAGCAGTTAATCCTCATGGGGTTTTGTATCTGAAAGGCAACAGCAAAAAAGGGAAGGAAACAGAAAAGATCTTTTTTTGAAAATAAAAAAGAAATAATGACAATGTTTATGAGCATATTACATGCAAACATTCTTCAAATCCATAATCTTGAGGAAACTTAAGATTCTGAGAAATAGATCAAGCTACCTAATGCCACCTAGAACTTGGCAGCTGAGCTGCGAGTAACCCCAAATATCTGACACCGAGTCCAGACCCGTGAGCTTCCATTCATCTGCAACTGAACAGTTTTGGTGCCGTTTTCCCTCATCTTCTAAATCGCTCACACTTCACTCCACATGGGGATCTTTTCTAATTCTTTCCGATAAGCAGCTACTTGAGATGTCTTGAATGAAATAACTACTCCGTCAAAACCTTTAAGAAATACCTGGAGCTCACACAGAATTAACGTGTTAGATTAAAGCAGGGATTTCTGTACCCACGAACATACTATCAGGCTCCCTTTGATGGATGGGAGAGCTGGGTGAAGACGACAGTGACTAGAGTATTAGTGTTTCTGGACAAGATTAAACGGCAGAGAAAAATGGTCTGAAGCACTCTGCAGGAGCTTAATATAATTCTAACCGCTACAACCAAGACAGTTGTAAGTACTTAGCGTGTTTTTTTTCAATTTTCATTAATGTATACACATTTGCTTCCTAATTAAATTTGGATAGGGAGCCAAAATATATCTTATATTTTTTGTCTTCTGCTAAGATATATTATTACAAAATTGATTTTTAAGATGGCACTTTGGGATATACTTTAGCACCATGAACACTTTTGAAAATATTGCACGATTTCTAGTTCATGGGTCTCTTGCTACTGCGTTCGGCTACAGATGGATCTTAAACCACTGGGTCAAACTGGATACATCTTTGTATTTACGACTGAAAAACATGGGAGATGTTTCCATGAGAGCCTCAGTACCTTTATCTGGATAGCTAACGATTTTTTCATGGTCAAAGGTTTTTGATTAAGAAGTCCAGTGCAAGTTTTAACCGTTGCAACCAAAGGAAACAGTAGCAACCATACTAGGGAATAAAGAGAATGAGACCGTAGGAATCTTTTAGTTACAGGTGCAGAACTGAATGCAGACACATTTGTAGAAATGAGAGCAAAACGTCCTGAGAAGAGCAATAACACTGTTTAACTTTCAGAAATCACAGCAATGTTTTACTATGCTTGGGGATTTACGAAGATTCTCATGCAAATTTAGAGGATGAGGTCTCACTTCCACAATGAATTATTTTCTACAGTCCCTACAGAGTAAGCTTTGATTGCTAGAAGCAGTGTTGACAAGGAAGAAAATGGTTAGCTTTCTCCATTTTTATCGGGTATTATCTTAAATACAAAATATAACGCATATCTGAGGTTTGCAAAATGGAAAGGCAAGCAGAAGCACAAGTCTCAGAACCCTGGATCGCGGGGACCCTCGCCTTGGACCTCAGACCTGAAATTTCTGCTTCTCCCACGTTCCGGACAGACGCCGCCCTCTCCCCTGCGGCGGCTTGGCCGAGGCAGCAGATGGAGGCGGCGGGGCGCCCGCGCGCTTTGCTGCTCCCGGCGGGTCTGGGCCTCCGGGTCCAGAACATGTCTGCTTGTCGCCTGCTCATCCCCACCTTGAAGTGCTAACGTGAGAGAGAAAACGGAAAACATCCCGCTGCACCCGAGAGCTCTGGCTTCGCACTGGATGTGCAGACATTTCCTCTGAGAACATCTGTAGCTTTAGGAGACTGTGTTTGAAGTTCCAAACTATGGATTTACATGATAATCACAAGGGAAGGCAGCCAGGGAAGGGAAAGAAACGCAAGCTCAGACTTCGTCTTGGTCCAGCTCTGGCCATCTAACAGGTTCTGAAACCACTGAATACTGACGCGACGACAAGTGATGTTTCTTTTTATTATTATCTCTACTCCCTATGGGCTTCCTGATGGCTTAGTGGTAAAGCATCTGCCTGCAATGCAGGAGAGCTGTGTTTGATCCCTGGGTTGGGAAGATCCCCTGGAAAAGGGAAGGGCTACCGACTCCAGTATTCTTACCTGGAGGATCCCCATGGACAGAAGAGCCTGGTGGGCTGTGCAAACATCATATATATTTGTATATTATATTGTATCAGCATTATCGGTCATGTATATTATACAAATATCCTATATTTTATGTAGTTGTCTTCCTATCATGACTTTTATGATTTATGATTTCTGTGTTGTTTACCAGATGCTTTCCTGCTTGAAAGGTACAAAACTACTACACTGTATTTTCTTCCGGTTATTTTAAAGGTTTTAATTCATGTGGAAACTACTTTTTGAACTTATTATGTGAGATTATGGTAGGCAGTACTTAAAGTTTAAAGAAGCCAAGCGTGTAATTATTTATCAAAACACAATTTGTTGATAGTTCATTCTTAACCCACCTTACCACATGTTACCTACTCATTGTATTTACACACACACACACACACACACACACACACACACACACACATATAAACACACACACTTATACAAATGTATAACCAGTATTTTTTTTTTTACATCAAAAACATTCTTGATGTGAATCAGACATGGGGAGCCAAAAGCCAGAGATGTTTAGCAAGGATTTCATTTAAAGGCAGAGCCCAGCTGCACAAAGCGGTCCAGACTTTGCCACCCTATTAGCAGATTCAACAGAAATGGTGAGAATTCAAAGCACATCAGCAGAGGCAGAGCTAGTGTTACTCCCCATAAGCTCCCACATTCCGACTTGTCGCTGCTGTTGCCAAGGCTCAGAAGCACTGGGATCGAGTCTAACGTTATAGCATTCCCCATAGAACACAGGATTGAGCTTCTGAGTGATACATCTTTTTCTAAAACCCAACCAAGAAAATATGAACTTGGAGCAAATGAAAAACCAAAACAATTTCATTGGTAAAATTGTAAAGTTATCATAAAAAGAGAAATTGAAAATTAGACAAGCATAACTGAAGTTGTTCAGTATTCCAAAAAAGGACAACTCATGAGTTTTCAATAATAAGGACAGAAGTGATCAATTAGTTTAGAGGATCAACATAAAGAAAGGAGTTTCATATTTGTTAAGAATATATGTACAACATATTTAGGTCAAAACAAAAATAGCACAAAATATACAAGTAAATGTAAAAGCAATATATTTTACAAGTTTGTGAAACTCACTTTCAACTTTCATAAATACCAAACAAAGGCAAAGCCCATCTGACACTGGATATGTAACCAAACAAGACAGTAAACTCAAAACAGTAGACGCTGTGACTATTCAGATCGCTGACACTGTGACTGCGGCTACTGAAACTGCAGATGATAGAATGGCACGCTGCTCTGGCACGCTGCGCCGGCTGCACAGACTGGCCTCTTTTCCGCTTCCTAGGAAAGTCATCGGATAGTTGCCGGCTACCTACGTGCTATACCCGGCGACCCTCCCTTAAAAACAGAAACCTATGTTGTACCCAGATCTTGGGAATGACTTCTCATGAGCCAGTATAAATGTCTCTCTCCCTACCAGACATTTATTTCTCCAGCCTTCCTTGTAGCTAGGGGTGACAAGCATAGCCAGGCCTGACAGTTTCACACACAGGCTAGTCTTCTGACATCCTTCTGGAAATCTTTCATTTTATGATAAGGTAGACCGAATTCAAGAAGAGAGTCAGCATCATTCCACTTCTTTCCTTTCGCTTTGCACTCCTCTGTGGGTCTGTGACTTCTAGAGCCCAAATGCCACCTTTTAACAATGAGGTAACAAGCATAGGAATGAAAATCCAACATCCTGAGCTGTCAGAATAAAAGATGTCAAGAGACAGAATCTTGATGACATCTTTGAGCAATAAAAGCCTCCCTTTTCTTAATTAAGATAACAAATCCATAAAAAGTTTACTTTTTTTTTTTTAGCACCATATGGGATCTCAGGCTCCCTGACGAGGGATCAAAGCTGTCTGCCTGCAGCGGAAGTGCCGAGCCGTGAACACTAGGCCACCAGGGAACTTCTAACACTTTGCATCTTGATAAGTGATACCTGTTTACCCCAGTCCAATGCAAACATTGAATGACAGAAACGGGTAAAAATCATAGTTGTAAAGCACTGCCCAGCACTGGACTGTCAGAGAGACCTGGCTTCCACACAGACAGTGTCGAGAAGAGCGTCACTACCCACCAAGCCAACCAGCAAACTTCTGCCCTTACATGTGCCAATCAATAAGGCACTGAAAGCAGAGATGAGCGAGAAAATAAATGCGTACTCCAATTTTTAAAGTGAGAGTATAATGGAAGAGACCTACAATACTAAAATTAGTGTGTTAATTGTCACCGAGGGGAGTAGAACAATTGTTGTGTTTTTTTTTAACAGAATTGTTCTTAAATGGAATTGTAGATGTCCTCAATAGTAACAGGCCTCTTCATGGATCACAGCCTTATCACGGTGAAGAGGCTTGCGTAACTCAGGGAAGCTCTGAGCCATGTCGTTCAGGCCACCCAAGATGCATGGGTCATAGTGAAGGGTACTGACAAACCGTGGTCCATCCACTGGAGGGGGGATGGCAAGCCACTCCAGTATGCGTGCCTGGAGACGCCCTGGACAGTAAGGAAAGGCAGAAAGATGCGGCACCGGAAGATGAGCTTCCCCATTTTGGAAGGTGTCCACCATGCTGCGAGGGAAGGGCAGAGAGCGATTATCAACACGACTCCAGAAAGCGCGAAGGAGCTGGGCCACAGGGAGACGAGGCCTGGTTATGGACGCGTCTAGGGGTGAAAGGGCTGAGCGACTGAACTGACTGAGGGGTGAAAGCAAAGCCCGATGCTACAGAGAGCAATGCACCGTAGGAACCTGGAATGTCAGGCCCAGAATCAAGGGAGTTGGATGTGGTCAAGCAGAAGATAGCAAGAGTGAACACCGACGTCTTAGGAATCAGTGGACTAAAACGGACGGGAATGGGCAAATTCGATTAAGATGACCATTATATCTACTACTGTGGGCAAGCTTCCCTTAGCAGAAGAAATGGAGTAGCCCTCACAGTCAACAAAACAGTCTTAAATGAAGTACTTCGGTACAATCTCAAAAAAGACAGAACGATCTCACTTGATTTCTAAGGCAAACCATTCAATATCACAGTAATCCAAGTCTCTGCTCCACCCACTGATGCTGAAGAAGCTGAGGCTGACCAGTTATATGAAGACCTATTAATACACCACCTTCTAGAACTCACATCAGAAAAGGTGCCCTTTTCTTCATAGGGGATTGGAATACCAAAAAAAAAAGGGAGAGAGAGAGAGAGATAACCAGAAAAACAAGCAAGCTTGTCCTTGGAGTACAAAATGAAACAGGGCAAAGGCTAACAGAGTTCTATCAAGAAAACACGCTAGTTATAGCCAACACCCTTTTCCAACAGCCCAAATGACAACTCTACACACAGACATTACCAGATGGCCAACACCAAAATCAGACGGATTGTGTTCTTTGCAGCCAAAGATGCAGAAGCTCTAGAGTATGCAAAAACAAGCCTGGAGCTGAGTGGCTCAGATCACGCAAAATTCAGGCTTAGAAAGGGAGAATGTAGGGAAAACCACTAGCCGTTAAGGTATGATGTAAATCAAACCACTTACGATTATACAGTGGAAGTGACAAATAGATTCCAGACATTAGATCTGGTGGAGAGACAGCCTGAAGAACTATGGACGGAAGTTTGTAACATTGTATAGGAGATGGCGATCAAAACCATCCCCAAGAAAATGAGACGCAAGGAGGCAGAGTGGTTGGCTGAGGAGGCCCTACAAATAGCTGAGAAAAGGAGAAAGGGAAAGATACACTCAACTGAATGCAGAGTTCCAGAGAACAGCAAGGAGAGAGAAAAAGGCCTTCTTAAGTGAACAATGCAAAGAAATAGAGGAAAACAATAGGCTGGGAAAGACTAGAGATCTCTTCAAGAAAATTGGAGGTATCAAGGGAACATTTCATGCAAGGACAGGCATGATAAAGGACAGAAATGGTAAGGACCTAACAGAAGCAGAAGAGATTAAGAAAAGGTGGCAAGAATACACAGAAGAACTGTACAAAAAAGGTCTTAATGACAGATAACCACAATGGTGTGGTCACTCACCTAGAGTGGACATTCTGGAGGGTGAAGTCATGTGGGCCTTAGGAAGCTTTATTACTAAAAAAGCTAGTGGAAGTGACAGAATTGCAGCTGAGCTATTTCAAATCCTAAAAAATTAAAGTGCTGCTAAAGTGTTGCACCAAATTTACATCAGCAAATTTGGAAAACATAGGACTGGAAAAAGTCAGCTTTCATTTCAGTCCCGAAGAAAGGCAATGCCAAACAATGGTCCAACTACATACAGCTCAGCTCAGTCACTCAGTCGTGTCCAACTCTTTGTGACCCCATGAATCATAGCACGCTGGGCCTCCCTGTCCATTACCAACTTCTGGAGTTTACTCAAACTCATGTACAATATTGTAAAGTAATTAGCCTCCAATTAAAATAAATAAATTTATATTAAAAAGAAAACCTCATGTCCATCGAGTCAGTGCTGCCATCCAACCATCTCATCCTCTGTCATCCCCTTCTCCTCCTGTCCCCAGTCCCTCCCAGCATCAGGGTCTTTTCCAATGAGTCAACCCTTCACATGTGGTGGCCAAAGTACTAGAGTTTCAGCTTTAGCAACTGCCATACAAATATCCTCATTTCACAGGCTACCAAGGACATGCTCGAAACCCTTCAAGCTATGCTTCAGCAGTATGTGAGCCAAGAACTTCCAAATGCACAAGCTGGATGTAGGAAAGGGCAGAGGAACCAGAGGCCAAATTGCCAACATTTGTCGGATCATGGAGAAAGCAAGGGAATTCTGGAAAAGCATCTCCTTCTGCTTCACAGACTACATGAAAGTCTTTGAGGATCACAACGGGAGTCTATAGAAAATTCTTAAAGAGATGCGAAAATTCTTATCTGTCTCCTGAGAAACCTGTATGCGAGAAACCTCAGGAACCAAGAGTAGAACGGGACATGGAACAGGCTGGTTCAATATCGGGAATGGAGCTCACCACAACTGCATATTGTCACCCTGCTTATTTAACTTATATGCAGAGTACGTCATGTGAAATGCCGAGCTGGGGACTCTCAAGCTGGAATCAAGATTGCCGGGAGAAATATCAACAATTTCAGCTGTGCAGATGATATCACTCTTAGGGCAGAAAGTGGAGAGGAACTAAAGAGCGTCTTGATGAGGGTGAGAGAGAAGACTGACAAAGAGTCAAAGAGCTATGATCACGGCACCTAAACAGACGCCACAGCTAGAGAAGCCTCGTGCCACCATGAGGAGCCCTGTGCGCCACGATTAATACCCAGTGCAGCCAAAATACACAGACAGTCAACACTGAATTCAGAGTCAAAGGGACACCCTGATTTGGCAATATATCTCTTCAATGAATAACTGAACAAAGAATTCCAAACAAAAGAAAAAAAATCTCCAGAAACAAATCTCAGTGAGACAGCACTATATGATTTACCTGACAAAGAACTGACAATAACTTTCATAAAGATGTGTCACCATGAACAAAAGACTTCAACAGATACACAAATGGTCAATAGGTAAATGAAAAAAAAAAGCTCAATGTTAAGAGCCATCAGGGAAATGCAAATTAAAACCACAATGAGATACCACCTCACACACGTCAGGATGGCCATTATCCACAAAAAGCAAACACAACATGTGTTGACTCAAATGGGAAGAAAAATTATTGCTGGTGGGAATGCAACATGGCAACTGTTCAGTTCAGTTGCTCAGTTCTCTCTGACTCTTTACAACCACAGTTTAAAAGCATCAGTTCTTTGGCTCTCAGCTTTCCTTATAGTCCAACACTCACATCCATACATAACCACTGGAAAAACCATAGCCTTGACTAGATGGACCTTTGTTGGCAAAGTTAATGTCTCTGCTTTTTAATAGGCTGTCTAGGTTGGTCATTGCTTTTCTCCCAAGGAGAAAGCATCTTTTAATTTCATAGCTGTAGTCACCATCTGCAGTGATTTGCCATGAAGTGATGGGACTGGATGTCATGATCTTAGTTTTCTGAATGTTGAGTGTTAAGCCAGCTTTTTCACTATCCTCTTTCACTTTCATCAAGAAGCTTTTTACTCCTTCTTTGCTTTCTGCCATAAGGCTGGTGTCATTTGCATATCTGAAGTTATTGATATTTCTCCCAGCAATCTTGATTCCAGCCTGTACTTCATCCAGCCCAGCATTTTACATGATATACTCTGCATATGTTAAATAAGCAGGGTGACAATATACACCCTTGACATACTCCTTTCCCTATTTGGAACCAGTCTGTTGTTCCATGTCCAGTTCTAACTGTTGCTTCTTCACCTGCATACAGATTACTCAAGAGGCAGGTCAGGTGGTCTGGTATTCCCATCTCTTTCATAATTTTATACAGTTTATTGTGATCCACACAGTCAAAGGCTTTGGTATAGTCATAAAGCAGAAGTAGATGTTTTTCAGGAACTTTCTTTCCTTTTCAATGATCCACCAGATGTTAGCAATTTGATCTCTGGTTCCTCTGCCTTTTCTAAATCCAGCTTGAACATCTGGAATTTCTTGGTTCATGTACTGTTGAAGCCTAGTGTGTGAGCTGAGTGCAATTGTGCAGTAGTTTGAGCATTCTTTGGCATTGCTTTTCTTTGGAATTGGAATGAAAACTGACCTTCTCCAGTCCTGTGGCCTCTGCTGAGTTTTCCAAATTTGCTGGCATATTGAGTGCAGCACTTTCACAGCATCATCTTTCAGGATTTGAAATAGCTCAATAGGAATTCTATCCCCTCCACTAGCTTTGTTCATAGTGATGCTTTCTAAGGCCCACTTGACTTCACATTCCAGGATGTCTGGCTCTGGGTGAGTGATCACACCATCGTGACTATCTGGGTTGTGAAGATCTTTTTTGTACAGTTCTTCTGTGTATTTCTGCCACCTCTTCTTAATATCTTCTGCTTCTGTTAGGTCCAGACCATTTCTTTCCTTTATTAAGCCCATCTTTGCATGAAATGTTCCCTTGCTGTCTCTAATTTTCTTGAAGAAACATGGTAACAGGTGCTATGTAAAAGTTTGAATGTTCCTCAAAAAGATAAAAATAGAATTACCATGTGATCCAGCAATCCCACTTCTGGCTATATATATCCAAAGGAAAGGATGCACAGTTCTTACATTCAGTACAGAGATATTCGCCCTTATCTTTAGTACAGCACTGCTCACAGTAACCGAGAGATAGGAGCAACTTTAATGTCCATCAGGAGATGAGTGGACAGGGAAACTGTGGTGCGTCTCTGCGGTGGAATACGACCCAGCTTTAAAAACGAAGGGAGTCTTGCCATGTGTCCCAACACACGTGAATCCTGGGGACATTATGTAAAACAAAGTAGGTCAGTCCCTGAAAGACAAACCACTGCACACTTCCATTTATAGGGGGCGTGTGAAGCAGCCACATTCATGAGGCCAAAGAGTGGAGCTGTGCTTTCCAGAGGCAAGGGAAAGGAGACATGAGGAGGTGCTGATCAAGAGGCGTGAAGTTTCAGTCAAGCAAAGTGAATGAGCTCTAGAGAACTGGTTCAGCACACTGTATCCATAGTCAACCGTAGCACACTGTATATGTGGAATTCTAAGGAGGTAGGTATCACGTTAAGTGCTTTTCCCACAATAAAATAAAATTAAAAATACAAATAGACACATTTGTCTAACTGCCTTACATATATATTAATATAACCAGTACTATAAATATAATTTTATATCTGTGTGAATTTGATGGCTAACCTGTACTTGGGTTATTAAAGGAGTTAAATACTTTACATGTATAAAGACACAATCATATTACTGAGTATTTTTGTGGATAACCTTCACCAAGGTAAGAGGTATATTGAAGATTTAATAGAGTATCATTAAAAGTTTCAGTTGGTTCTAAGATTCCAATTAACTTTCACTTACTTTTTAAAGAGGAACTATTACTCTGTGCTAAGGTTTTTCCCTAAGTTATTTTACAACTGTGACATGTAATTCATTCACTGTCATCACTGTAGAACAAGCTTAAGAAAATAATCCTCAACAAAAGAACGAAAGGCAAAAATGTCATATTTACTTTTTTCCATTTTGAGACAACACTGAATGGAAAAATGCTTGGGACCTGCCTGTCTTCACCTCATACTTTAAACTATGATAAGTTACTACAAATTCAGACAAAATTCACAATACTACCACCTTCCAGCAAATGCATGTTAATTATAAACCATATTTAAAATATGCTTTTCACTCATTACAAAACGTTAACATAGGAGCAGTAAGCGAAGACATAGGATTTGATGAGAGAGTGGAGATGGCGAGAGAGAACTAAAGCAATTGTCTTCAAATGTCTGGAGGGCTGCATGTGAGAGACGGCACAGAGCACGTTGGTTGCTCTGGGAAGCAAAGCTGAAGCGAAAGTCTGGAAGACATGGGGAGGCAGGTTGCCCTGTGATACACAGAAGAACCCGCCGCAGGGTTCCACACTGGAAGGGCCGCTTGGGGAGACAGGGGATTCGCGCCTCAGCCGGCTTCTGAGCAGAAGGTGGCCACGCGCTGTCTGCACACAGTCTGGATGCGCGCCGGCTGAGGGCTGCACGCTGCTGAGGCTCCGACCACTCTGCGGGGCTTTGGTTCCATCGCTCACTGCTGGTTTCCTCACTGAGACACACTAAACCCAGGTCTGCCGCGGTCTCCCACCAGGTAGGTCATCTTCAAGTTTTACTTTCATAGACACAGTTCAGATAGTCAAGGCGTGTTGAAAAGCTATTCTTTTATCACTCTCAAAACCAAAGTAGGGACAGAGAAGATGGCATAGATAGTGCATACACTATACGCTGTATTCATACATAGTGCATACACTGTACACTATATTCATAGACAGTGCATACACTATACACTATATTCTGTGTCTGGTTTTCCCTCTTTGTAATGTTTTATATAAAGCATAAGCTATAAGGACTAGCTGGCTGGATGAATAAAGGTCTGTAACAAGTAAGATATGCAGATGATACCACCCTTATGGCAGAAAGTGAAGAAGAACTAAAGAGCCTCTTGAAGAAAGTGAAAGAGGAAA
>SJYF01000297.1:791844-808852 GCA_006410515.1 Procapra przewalskii | reverse complement strand
GCGCGTATATGAGTTTTCTCGCTAGAAAAGCCTCACTGGACCAGTGTTACCTCTTCAAAGTACTCTTTTTCCACTCAGGTGCTTTTTTGGCCGCATCGTTGATTCTGTATGTATTTTGTAGAATTATCATTCGACATATTAATGTCTTGCTTCCCAGGCATTTCCCGTCCCCTTGCACTTGACAGTGTGAAAATGATGTAGCCTTCGTATGGGGCTGCAGTTTTAAAGAGTTATCAGTAAAGAGGACATCACTTCAAAGAAAAGGGAAACAGCGGCAGGAAGATAGGGAGAAACAAGCAGGGGGATATATCGGGGAAACAGGGGCTAGCTTCAGACAGCCCCGTGTCACAGTCATTTCTCTGCTTAAAGTAGGTGTGTGACTGAGAGCTGACGTCTTAGCCTTTCTAAATCTTGCTTTTCTCATCCCTAACGTGGGAAGGGTCTTTCATTGGCTGAATTACAGAGATGAGATGGGTCACCGGTGTAGAGCCCTAGCCCTCTAGCTGTCGCTTCTGAGCTTTTAGCCCAGCATCTCCGATGTCCCTCCTGCCGGGGCTCCCTCCTGCCTGATCTCCTGGAACTCTCTCTTCCTGCCAGAGCTCTCCTCTCTCACGTGCCCTCCCTGCCTTCAGGGCCGTCCTGACCGTGTCTCCTCTGTGCTCCAGGGCGCAGGCTGCGGCCCTCACTGCTCTGTCCACAGTCACTGTCCGGGGGACTCATGTACCCCAGTGACTCCTTCCAACTCTCCCACCTCTACAAGTTTAAAAATTAGGGAAGTCTTGCTCTTCGTATTTCCTTCATCCTTCATAGCTAACAGTCATCCTGTCGTCAGTTCTGACTTCAGGGAGAGGGAGATGGTCTGCTCCTTCCTATCGATGGGCCCCCATTCCCAGCTCTTCATGTCATATAGCTGGTTTCTTCCTACTTCATAGAGGAGGTTTTGCCTGTCTGGGGAGCTCAGATCTCTGAGAACAGTCTTTGCCTTGAAAACCACACATTTATGCACAGATCCCCTAGAGAGCACTCCTGAAGCTCTTAAATATCAGCTCCCTAGTGATCTGCTGTCTTTTCCTAAGGCCCCTTGTTCCGTTTCCTGGATTTAAAGGCATTCTGCATGCTTATGCGAGGCTAGTGTTCTTAAGTCTCAGTGCTCGTAGCCTTTTGCTGAGTAAGGATCCATGTTGACTCATACTCTCTGAGATGAATTTCAGACTTCTCAGCAGAGTAAGCAAGGTAAATAAAAAGGATACTTCGTGGTACTAAGTGCCAAAGAGAGAGAAAAAAAACAAGGAAATTAGAGGTGTAATGGGTAGAGAGAAGTGATTACTATTTTCTTAAGATCTGAAAAGTTCTCACTCAGAAGCAAAAGTCCTTTGAGTAAAGGTGTGAACATAAGAGCTACATGGGTATTTGGGAGCACAGCATTCTCAGCACAGGAAACGCAGGCGCAAAGACCCTGCGAGAGGCTTGCATCTGACGTGTGTTTGCGAAGCAAAGAGGAGGCCGGTACGGCTGACGCTGACTCAGGGCTGAGAACAGGAGGAGGTGAGGTCTGAGATGGAGAAGGGCGAGCATGCACACAGGATGCTGAGGAGGTGAGGTCTGAGATGGAAAAGGGCGAGCGTGCACACAGAGGTGAGGTCTGAGATGGAGAAGGGCCGGAGCGCACGCAGGACGCTGGGGGTCGCTGTGATAGCCTGGCTTTGCTTTGAGGGAGGCGGGAAGTCGGTGGTGGGCTTGAGCGGAAGGACGGCGTGATCTGACTTAGGTCCTGAGTGGGCTCTCTTTGGCTGCTGTATTACACTAGGCAGGAGTGGGAAGGGAAACAGGGAAATGACCGAGGCTAGCTGGGCTCCTCTTAGTCTCATGGTTTAGCTTGACTGGAAACTCGCACGTGTGTGTGTCCGGCTCTGACCTTTTCCTCGCAGTCTAGACTGAGCTGCACGTGGAGCTCTCGCCCTAGGCTCCGCGTTTCTGAACTCTGGATCTCTCCCGGTTGCTGCCCGGCAGTGCGGCCCAGCTCCGCGAGAGAACTGCTGTCCCTCCAGCGCCTCTGGCCGGCAACTCTGAGCTCATCCCTGTCTCTCTTTCCCATAACCCCCATCCCTTCCACCAGGAGTTCCTGCTTGCTGTCATTTTGTGCTAAAAGCCCAGTTGAAGCTTTTTGTTTCCTTTGCTGCGTGCTGTTCCGGTCCACCGTCACGCCTGCAACTGGTTTCTCAGCCCCTGCTCTCCTGCTCCTCTGCACGATCGCCTGTGTAACACAGATCACATCTTAGCCGCCTGGCGCTTCGGGCCAGCTAGTCATTTCCCATCTGACTGAAGACCAGGGTCTGCACGGTGGCGCGGTGGCGCCTCCCTTTCTGCTCTTCACGTCAGTCGCGGCTGCAGCCAAATTGGCCTCGCTGTCGTCGTTGTTTAGTCGATAAGTGTCCAACTCTTCTGCAGCCTGTGGACTGCAGCCCGCCAGGCTCCTCTGTCCACGGGGTTCTCAGGCAAGGACACTGGAGTGGGCTGCCGTTCCCTTCTCAGGGGATCTTTCCGATGCAGGGACCGAGCCCTTGTCTCCTGCGTTGGCAGGTGGCTGCTTTACCGCCGAGCTGTCAGGAAAGCCCTTTTCTGCCTGTCCTCTCCTCTGTAGCCAGTACCACCACTTATTCACATCCCATAATTATAAAAAGTAGAGACATTGCGGATGATGGTAACTTACCATCTCCTGAGGCTTTCAGTGCCCCAGGCCTTCTTGCATTCAGTGCTCCCAGCAGCTCTGGGCATAAAGGTAGGTCGGCCTAATCCCACTCTTGGGGAAGAGCGAGCTTTTAGAAGTGAAGTCACAGGCGCCCGTGACCACAGAACTAGCAAGTCCATCCTGGAGCCAGGGGTAAAGCCGTGCTTCCCGTCCAGGCCCTGCGCCGCCCACCCCCCCCCAGGGCGGTTGCTCCTTCTCAGGATGAGTCCTGGGGGCTCCTTGAGGCTGGGCCACCTGGTGTGCCCCCCGCCACATCTCTTCCCCGTCTCCCTTCCCCAGTTGGAGTAGTTCCCAGCTTCGCTGCTGTTCTGTGAAATTTTATTTGAAAAAAGAACCTAATGCCGAGATAACATTTGACATTTGCAAACCCTTGATGCTTCTCCCCTTTAGTCAGAACATTAATTTGAAAGGGAATTAAAGGGACCTAAAAAGAATCCTCCTCTGTGGCGGAAGAAGCAGATGATGACTTTTACTCTTTTCCCCCTTTTCATTGCAGAGTGAGATAATCCGAGATGGTGCAGGGATTCTGGAGTGTGTGAAGGAGGGAATTGGCAGAGTGATCGGCCTGGGCGTGCCTCACAGCAAGCGCCTGCTGCCGCTCCTGTCCTTGGCCTTCCCCACGGTGCTGCACGGGGTTCTCCATTACATCATCAGCTCGGTTGTCCAGAAGGTCGTCCTGCTCATCCTGAAGAGAAAGGCTTACGACAGCCACCTTGCCGAGAGCGCCAGCCCGGTGCAGAGCATGCTAGATGCCTACTTTCCAGAGCTCATCGCCAACTTCGTGGCCAGCCTCTGCTCTGATGTCACGCTCTACCCACTGGAGACGGTTCTGCACCGCCTGCACGTGCAGGGGACACGCACGATCATCGACAACACAGACCTGGGCTATGAGGTGCTTCCGATTAACACGCAGTACGAGGGCATGAGAGACTGCGTCAGCTCCATCAGGCAGGAGGAGGGCGCGCTCGGCTTCTACAAAGGGTTCGGTGCGGTGGTCATACAGTATACACTGCACGCGGCTGTGTTACAGATTACCAAGATCATTTACTCCACGCTTCTTCAGAATAGTGCTTGAGACTCGGAGCCCTGGTTAGTCTGAAAGACATCCTCTGGACACTTTGTTATGAAATTATGAAGGACAAAAGTGAAAAACTGGGGGTTCAAAATGGATAAGAGCTGAAACTGGCAGGAACAGCCACGATGATTTTATTGACTCTCCACTTTTTAAAAAAGGCATAGATACATATTTTGGATTCAGAGTATTCCAAATTTGAAAACTCAGTAAAAACACTTGTATGAATTAAATTCTAGCTAGCATAGCACTAATGCCAAACTAAAAAGAATCTTGGGAAGAAGCAAATATTTGTCAGCAAACTGAAAGCCAAATTTCACAGAGCTGAGTTTATTTCATCTGACTTTAATATTTATTACACGTTTATTTCACCTTCTGGATTGATATTGGTATGTTATTCTTAACACAGCGTATAGTAGCAGGAGGTCATAGTTTACCTTTAAGCAAATTATGTTGTCAGTAATAAAGACAAGGATTAGATTTGGCAGTCTAAACAGAAGCTGAGCGTTAAATTGCACTGTCCCTGCAGAACGTCAGTGGCCGTTCATTTATTATTATGAAGCTATTTGCATGCATACACATAACTTGGAATTTCCTTCATTCCTACATGTTTTCCACTCTTAGGTCAGCTTACTGTATAAAATGAAGTTAGGTACTTTCTGCTTGAATATCAGAACAAGGCATTAAAAGCCAAGGTACCCGAAAGATTAAAGGCAAATGGCACACTTGTCCATGTCAAACCCACCACTCCAGTGCCATCCACTTATAATCTGTCAGGCGCTCATAAAGTTTGATTTGCTTCCCTAGTTTTGTGAGTCATCAGACTGTTTTTAGAGCCACTGTTATTAACAGAAACAGAAAATGATCATGGCGACGATCCCTATCTCCATGCTTACAAACTGTACTCGGGAATGTCACTTGCCTTTCATTTCTGAATGACCCGTCATAGAGGAGCCACGATTAAAATTTACCCGAGAATTTGTGCCTCGTGCCTTTCATAGAGTCATCAGTAAATAATGGCTTTAATTTTTATTTTCTTTAGTTTTTGTTCATAGTTGTATTCTCCGAACTAGATATACATAAAGGAAAATGCAGGTTTATCACCCTTTATTGAAACTTGTTTGGATGAAGACTGATGAAGAAGAGAAACTTTAAAGGAAGTTTGTCCTTGCTTTTTATGGGTGAGGAAAAGAATTTCAACAAATAATAAGCAAAAATGTTGGTAATCAGTTTAATAAAAAAAAATTCTGTCTGTCCCTAAATTGAATTTGGTGGGTGAGGCTCTTTGTATAGTAAAATAATATGCATTTGATTGACCCGTTTAGCAAGCTGGAGTATGGTGCCTGCACTGATGTCCAACCTAGAATGCATACAAACCGAGACCTGTTTAATGGTTACCTTTTGTGATTATTGTTGAAACCAAAAGATGATATCTGAAAAGTATCTAACAGTATATATGTGGCAACTCTCTCAACTATCATGCGAATGTGGGTTTGTTTTTTTTTTTTTTATAACTAAAGCACACAGGTTTTCCATTTTCCCGTTCCAAGAGGCGGGAAATAAAATTAAACATAAGTTACACACTTTCAGATAATGATTTGTCTAATTTGCAGCATATAAATTGTTTTCATTGCCGTTGAATTACTAAGTAAATTTTTAGATGTTTATAATATGTTGAACTTCCTAAAAACGTTTCATTTTTATTATAATCAAAGAAGATGGTTTCAGAAAAGAGTAAACTTCTGAAAATTATAGGGTTTAGAAAATTTATAGAAAAGAATCTGAATGGAATCAAGTACTAGTGAAAATCTAGGACCCTTTATCTAGCTAAAAACAAGATAGTTCAAGATTGTTTTAAGGATGTTATGAAGATTCGGTTATATAGGACTGTCTCGTTGTAGAGTCATTGTAAGACTGATAGGCTGAACCGCACACAAGTGGGTTGGTCCTATTTTCTCTTTGGAGAAAGAGTACAACTTCATATTAAAACTAAAGTGAAAGGTGGCAAGTAAAATACTTTTTTTAAATTTTTTATTGCCATTCCAAATTAGTTGAAATATAAAAAGGAATCTTTAAAACTGAAGCACTTGCTGTTGGCCAGATGCGCCTGGCTGAGTTGAGAGAAGAGTGCGCAAGACGAGCACTCGGCCTGCTCCTTCCTTCTTGAAGACTGCTTGCTTGCTTTAGGTGCCCAGTGCCCATAGGCTATAGTTCTTAATATGATAACACCTTACGGTTACATTTTTAATTCAGTGTGACTCATAGCATCATGAAGAATATTCTATTAAAAATAGTTCTCAGTCCCAATGGTCCCCTTACATAAGCTAGGTCGCCTGCCTTACGTTGTTGGGTTTCTTCAGTCCTATAGTCTGAAAGCAATGGAATTAAAAACTGAAACATCTGGTTAATATGACTCAACTGTGTTAAGTGAGTTTATGAACAGGTTTACTAAATCTGTTTCTAAATCTCTTTCCTTTGAGGGACTCTATGGTTTGTGGTGAAATAATCTCTAGATGTAAATAATGTAAGTCTTTAAACTCCAGCACTAGATGTTATGAGTCAAAACAAACTAATTGCAAAATGACTGTGGACTGTGGGGTTTGATAGTGTTTTCAGAAATAAAACTGAGAGGCAAGAGGTCGTGCTCATCTTTGCAAGGTATGCTTGCCTGTTCACAGCTGTCTTTTCAGCACTGGGCTTGTTAAAACCACACCAAACATTTGCTTAACTGACTGGGTACAGATACTTCAGTCTTTCTGTGTATTCATACATCTGCTCAGGAAACAACACACACTGCTTGGATATTTGTTTTTTCAGCTGACATTGTGGAAGACATTTGCCCTTAGTTTGCTTCCCAGATCTTATGGGGAAAAAATGAACAATCTGCCAGCTCTTGAAAAGATAGGTTTGAATTCGTTATTTTCAATAATATATAGGGAAATAAAATCCTGTTGGTAACAACTCCCATTGCACTAGAATTTAAATGATACTTAACTTTGTCGTTTCTGGTTTCTCTTCTCCTTCAAGTAGTTGTACATTTCTCTCCTTTTCTCTCTCTCATATAAACTGGATATATAATGTCCTTTTGAGTGACTGAGTATCATTGATATGCCTCCAAGTTGTATAATTGAGTAACAAAAACTTGTGACTTGACAATGAATCTTATGCAGTATACCTCAGCTAGAAGAGGTATTTGGTCTGTGTGTTTTTTCTTTTTTAAAGTTGTTTTTGTCTCACTAGTATTTTAAATGTTTTCAGCAAATTGTGTAATATGAAAAGGTTAAATAAAACGTTGAAGTAAAATACTAATTTTCTCTTACTCATGGTAGAAAACTATTAAGTCTGGTGGTGAGGAGGTTCAGAATATGTCCCCCCAAATGTGTGATGCTGGCATATTATTTTGAATTGAAGGTACTTGAGGGACAGCTAGTGCAAAAGGATACTCAGACCCTTCCTTGTTCCGCTGAAAGCAAGTTGCCTGCCTGCACCAGAAGAAGGCGCTTAGGGCGGAGGAAGCTGTAGGAATCAACCTGTCGCTTCACCACCCCTGCCACGAACGCCTCTACCTGTCAATTATTCACGAGTTGCTTCATCTAAAAATTTTTAAAGCTTTAAACTCTGGTTCCCTCCTTTAAGGCTCGTTGTATGGGGCCCCTGCACATATGAAAACTTTTCTCCTGTTAATCTGTCTCATGTCAATTGAGTTACGAGACCAGCCAAAGACCTGAAAGGGAAGGTTGTCCTAACCTACCGTCAGCGGTAAAAGGAAAGTAAATGAAGATCAAGAAAAGTATCTGTGTAAAGTTAAACATTTTTGCCCATTATTTAAAAAATCATTCTGATGTCTGTGATGTGTGCAAAACAAATAGACTTCTTACATAAAATTGCCTATGTATGGTCTTTGGTTCTTCAGAGACCCATATTTCATCCTTAGAGGTGTCCTCAGGCAATTTTCTGAGTAGTGCTGTTCAGGGAGAAAATAGATACAGGTGGTGGGCATTGCTGGAAAATACTAAAGTATCGGAAAAACCAGCAGCCACCAAGAGCTAAGAATTCACTGGAACGTGAGAAACCCCGCTAAGACACGGAGGAACAGTCAGGGAGAGGGTTTCTTTGCAAAGTTTCGGCATTTGCAAGTGGTGGTGTACCCGAGGGAATTTAGAAAGCCTCTTACATGCCCAGGAAAGGACACGTGCTCAGAAAAACACTGACAAGACCCTTAGTCTCACTCCTGATGGTCTAGAAACTCAGTACAAGCAGGAAGTGGAAGCTGAGGCAAAACTGTGAAGAGCCTTGGCCAAGGATTAAAGGGTTAGTTATTAGTTACCCCAATACAGAACCAACCCACCATATTAAGAAACTGAATCCAAAGCCAGAGATCAAACCTAGGTCTGATGCTCTGGTTCAGTGCCCTACCATAACAGGCCCGCTCAGAGTCAGGCAGGAGTAGACGGTCTAATAATATCTGCCCTTTAGGGAAAGAGTAATGACTGACATTTACTGGGCACTCAGTATCACAGCCTGATCACTAAGAACTCAAATGCACGATCTTACATACTCCCTATGGTAACCTTGAGTGAAGCAGTGACGGACAGTATCTGCACCTCGTAAATGAAGGCGCTGAAGCTGGCAGTTTTAAGCGTTGCCCAAGATCATTTCCTGACAGCAAACTTCAGTCTTAAATTGAAGAAAATAGGGAAAACCACTAGGCCCTTCAGGTCTGACCTAAATCAAATCCCTTAGGATTATACAGTGGAAGTGACAGATAGATTCCAGGGACGAGACCTGACAGACAGAGTGCCTGAAGAACTGTGGACGGAGGGTCATGACACTGTCCAGGAGGCAGGGATCAAGACCATCCAAGAAAAAGAAATGCAGAAGGCAGGATGGGTGTCTGAGGAGGACTTACAAATAGCTGTGAATTGAAGAGAAGTGAAGGGCAAAGGAGAAAAGGAAAGATATAAGCATCTGAATGCAGAGTTCCAAAAATAGCAAGGAGAGATAAGAAAGCCTTCCTCAGCGATCAATGCAGAGAAATAGAGGAAAAGAACAGAATGGGAAAGACTAGAGATCTCTTCAAGAAAATTAGAGTTAACAAGGGAACATTTCATGCAAAGATGGGCACAATAAAGGACAGAAACAGTAAGGACCAAAAAGAAGCAAAAGATATTAAGAAAAGGTGGCAAGAATACACAGAAGAACTATACAAAAAAGATCTTCACGACCCAGATAACCATGATGGTGTGTCACTCACCTAGAGCCAGACATCCTGGAACGTGAAGTCAAGTGGGCCTTAGGAATCATCACTATGAACAAAACTAGTGGAGGTGATGGAATTCCAGTTGAACTATTTCAAATCCTGAAAGATGATGCTGTGAAAGTGCTGCACTCAGTATGCCAGCAAATTTGGAAAACTCAGAAGTGGCCACAGGACTGGAAAAGGTCAGTTTTCATTTCAACCCCAAAGAAAAGCAATGCCAAAAAATGTTCAAACTGTCACACAATTGCACTCATCTCACACACTAGTAAAGTAATGCTCAAAGTTCTCCAAGCCAAGCTTCAGCAGTACGTGAACCATGAACTTCCAGATGTTCAAGCTGGTTTTAGAAAAGGCAGAGGAACCAGAGCTCAAATTACCAGCATCTGTTGGATCAAAGTAAAAGCAAGAGAGTTCCAGAAAAACATTTGCTTCATTGGCTACGCTAAGGCCTTTGACTGTAGATCACAACAAACTGTGGAAAATTCTTAAAGAGATGGGAATACAAGACCACCTTACCTGCCTCCTGAAAAACCTGTATGCAGGTCAAGAAGCAACAGTTAGAACTGGACGTGGGACAACAGACTGATTTAAAATTGGGAAAGGAGTATGTCAAGGCTGTATATTGTCACCCTGCTTATTTAACTTATATGCAGAGTACATCATGAGAAATGCTGGGCTGGAGGAAGCACAAGCTGGAACCAAGATTGCCAGGAGAAATACCAATAACTTCAGAGAAGCAGATGACACCAACCTTATGGCAGAAAGTGAAGAAGAATTAAAGAGCCTCTTGAAGAAAGTAAAAGAGGAGAGTAGAAAAGCTGGCTTAAAGCTCAACATTCACAAAACTAAGATCATGGCATCTGGTCCCATCACTTCATGGGAAATAGATGGGGAAACAATGGAAACAGTGACAGACTTTATTTTTGGGGCTCCAAAATTACTGCAGACAGTGACTAAATCCATGAAATTAAAAGATGCTCGCTCCTTGGAAGAAAATCTATGAAAAACCTTGACAGCATATTAACCAGAGACCTTATTTTGCCAACAAACATCCATCTAGTCAAGGCTATGTTTTTTCCAGTGGTCATGTATGGATGTGAGAGTTGGACTATAAAGAAAGCTGAGTGCCAAAGAATTGATGCTTTTGAACTGTGGTGTTGGAGAAGACCCTTGAGAGTCCCTGGACTGCAAGGAGATCCAACCAGTCCAACCTAAATATCAGTCCTGGGTGTTCATTGGAGGGACTGATGTTGAAGCTGAAGCTCCAGTACTTTGGCCACTTGATGCAAAGAGCTGACTCACTGGAAAAGATCTTGATGCTGGGAAAGATTGAAGGCGGGAGGAGAAGGGGATGACAAAGGATGAGATGGTTGGATGGCCTCACCAACTTAATGGACATGAGTTTGAGTAAACTCCAGGAGTTGGTGATGGACAGGGAGGCCTGACGTGCTGCAGTCTGTGGGTTGCAAAGAGTTGGACACGACTGAGAAAGGAACAGCAAGGACCATCAAGTTAGCATAAGAAGCATAGCTCAGATTTGGTTTATACCTCACTCAGTCCTGGAAATGGCACCCCACTCCAGTGTTCTTGCCTGGAGAATCCCAGGGATGGGGGAGCCTGGTGGGTGCCGTCTATGGGGTCGCACAGAGTCGGACACGACTGAAGCGATTCAGCAGCAGCAGCAGCGGGCCTAGGCTGGCCACCAGGCCAAAGTTCGCCTTGCTGTGAATGGCTCTCAGTCTCCTCTGCTTGGGGTCTGCGATGGAAGGCTCCTGAGGGCTCTTTGCTGCGTCTTCCACCATCCTCACCGTTCCCCTCCCTTCTCCAGGCTAAAAACAGCTTTCTTCTTTCTGCCTGAGCTTTCATAGCCAGCCTCTTAATTCTTTCTTATAGGGTGTGAACTTTCTAGCTTACAGTTACCTGTGAACATCTCTTAAACTCTCTAATTTTATGCTAGAGATCATACTTTCTCCCCAGTCCCACTACACACAGACATAATAAATTACGTAGGCACAATAGACCTTGCATGCATTCATGAATGCTGTAAACTCGTGTACCTCATCTTGTCTATATATTTTGAAACTTACTCTCTCTTAGCTTAGAATGTCAACACTGAGCGTGACCTTTGGAAATCATCTCAACTAAACCTCTCCTTCCACAAATTCATAAACCGAGTCCTAGAGATGTTTGGTGATTTTCCTAAGGTCACAGGAAAGCAGCTGGGGCTGCAGCCGCGTCGCCCCTCCCAGGCTTGCCAGCTTCTCCAGCGCCGCCTCCGCCCAGCTTCACTCTCCACTGGCTCGCTCCTGCCCTGCCACCTCTGTGCCAGCAACCCCTGAGCCCCTTGGAGCTCACGGCACCTGGTAGACCCTGCTTCTTTTTACTTATGCTTCCCTTATTTCACTCGTTAGCTGTTTTTGCTCCAACTTTTGTCTTCTTCACTGATTTCAATTTCTAATCTTGTCCTTAGGATTTTCCTGGCCCTTTTCTATGGCTTATTATCATCACTTCTTTTTTGGCCTCGACGTCTTAGCTCCCCAACCAGGGATCAAACCAGGGCCCCTGCGGTGGAAGCAGGGAGTGTGACGCCTGCACCGCCAGGGAAGCCCCAAGGCTCCCCTTTTGTGTCTGGGACACACGATCCACCAGCAGCGTTCCCACCAGCTTCCTGATATTTCTATGTGGCCCCGTTTGTTCTCTGAACTCCAGACCCACATCCCTTTCATGCGGACTGGTGCTTGCGTTTCCTACTGTTTCTGCGAATGTAATCAACTGAGAGCTAAATTCAGTATTTTTTTGCAAACTGGCTCTCTGTTTTCAATAATGCTAACATTTTCCCAGTCATATGCAATCAATCTGAAGCCTTTAATTTCTTCCTAGATATTTCATAGTCATTCAATTATTAAAGCCTATCAAGAAGAATAAGCCTTGGAGCCTGGAGAACTGGCTGCAAGCCTGGCTTTGAACCATGGTGCCATGGCATATTAATGCCCTCTCTGAGACTCAGTTTCCTTGCCTGTGAAACCAGGAAAGACATACCTCCCTGAAGGCCAAATGAAACAGCGTCTGCAAATAACCTGAAATACTGCAAGATTTCCCCTCTCCAATCTCCTTTCTCCCCCTGGAGTTTTCTTCACTGTCTCACGTGTGTGTAGCAAGCTTTCCTTACAGCTTCACATTTTAAGAATTCTACAGATGACAAGTGGAGAAGGCAATGGCACCCCACTCCAGTACTGGAAAATCGCATGGACAGAGGAGCCTGGTGGGCTGCAGTCCAGGGGGTTGGAAGAGTCAGACACGACTGAGCAACTTCACCTTCACTGTTCACTTTTGTGGATTGGAGAAGGAAATGGCAACCCACTCCAGTGTTCTCACCTGGAGAATCCCTGGGACAGGGGAGCCTAGTGGGCTGCCATCTATGGGGTCGCACAGAGTCGGACACAACTGAAGCAACTCAGCCGCAGCAGCAGCAGCAGCAGCAAGTCCTCCTAGCACGTTTTTATCGGGTAACTGCTCTGACCCAGGACCGGAGGGAGGATGAGACACCGTCATGCACAAGGGGCTTTCAGCGAGGCCCTCTCAGGCTGATCCTGCTCCTCCTGAAGTTCACAGAAATGTTGTTCAGTCGCTAAGTTCTTTGAAAAACCCATGGACTGTAGTGCACCAGGTCCCTCTGTCCTCCACCGTCTTCCAGAGTTTGTTCAAATTCATGCCCACTGAAGCAGGGACGCCATCTCACCATGCCATCTCCCTTTGGCGCCTCTTCTCCCTTTGCCTTCAATCTTTCCCAGCATCTCAGACATTACCACCTTTACTTTCTCTCTGGCAGGCATCATGGGTTTCTTATTTAATGACTATGTTTATTATGGTTTGACAAGGCTGTAATCTCCATTGAAATAATGGCTAATTTTTACTGAGGGTTGGATGTATGCCAAGCACTTTATTAAATGCTTTACAAATCTTAGTTATAAATTTACAAGTGTGTTATCTCATCTAGTCTTTCCTGAGACCCCATGAGGGTTACCCTCCCCATTTTATTTTCTATGTTATTAAATCATTATTATGGTAATATAATTTAATAACAATTATACCAATATAAGTATTCATAATATATTAATATGCTATATATATTTTTTTTAAAAAAAAATTTTATTTTTCCTACATTACAATACTGTATTTGTTTTGCCATACACTGACATGAATTGGCCACAGGTGTACACGATCTCCCAATGCCGAAGCCCCCTCCCACCTCCCACCCCATATCATCTCCCTGGATCATCTCGTGCGCCAGCCCCAAGGATCCTGTATCCTGTACTGAACATAGACTGGCGCTTCATTTCTTACATGATATATGCTATATATTATTATATCATTTTCAGTAGGAGAAAATTGAAGCGTAAAAATACCCACAAGTTGGCCAAAGTCACACATCTGTTGAGCGCTTGAGGTGGCAGAAGCTCTGGCTGACTCGTTACAGACCCCTCACTCTCATCGCCTCCCAATCACCTCACGCGAGAAACAGACTCACTGCTCTGTTCCACTCCAGCACCTCGTGGGTCTCTCGGCACACAGAAGTGCTCAGAAATGCAAACTATTTACTACAAGCACGTAGCTTGTGAAGACCATCATTTTACAGGGTAGAAAAGGCCTTTTGATAAACAAATTCCAAATCTAGAAAGTAAGTTCAGAACTCCCACAGCTGCCCTGAAACCCAGCCCTGGGGCTCAGGCCCACCCAGCTCTACCTTGATGACTAGCTCGCAGCCTCAGAACAAAGCTAGGCTGTTAAGACTGCGTAGAGAATCTTGTACCCCAGATGAACTCTCCTGGGATCTACTGAAACTACCCATAAGCAGAAGTATAATGTGTGCTAAACAAAGCCCATTTCTGGCTCTTGTGAAATCTTGTTTGTCTGATCTAACCTGTTGAGAGAGGAAAACTTTCCATGACCTCCTTTGACACCAGTGCTCAGGGAAAATATGTGTTTGAAATAGCAACTTCTTTGATTACTGATTTAGTCACAAGATTCCTGCCTCCAACAATGGAAGCAGAGGCCCAAGTACATTTTATTTCTTTAAAAAGACTATGATCTCCTGCAGCTACTGAGCAGCTACTTCTTTGGACTGGCTGAAGTACTTCTGAGCCGAGCAGAGAAGAAAGATCTGTGGCCTGGGAAAGATAAACTTGGCAGAATCGAGCCTTGAATTCTCTGTTACAACAGCTGCCAAAATAGCTACTGAAAAATCCACAACACTGACATCACTCCTGACCTGCTGCAAATCGAGGAAGACCTTTCGACATGGGTCACCACACGAAACAAATAGCTCTTGCACGCCAGCACAGCGCCGCAGAATCCAACTCGATTCTGAGGCTCTTCACCTGGAAATAGCGTCCGGCGCCACAGGCTGAGGACACACCCCACAAGCCCGCCCTCCGCACCACACACACCCACACTGTGGACACCAGTCCAAAAGCCAAGGTTGCCGCCTGCTTTTCTCACTGATCATCAACAGACTGGGGTGCCTGTGACCTTCTCCCTGGGTTGGGTTAATTCACTGGAACAGCTCAAAGAGCACAGAGAGCTGGCTTACCTCCTGGATCACTGGCTTACCTCCTGGATCACTGGCTTACCTCCTGGATCACTAGTTTACCGTAAAAGGGTATAGCTCCGAAGCAGACAGATGGAGAAGGTGCAGAGGGCAAGGTGTGTGCAAGGGGCATGCAGCGTCTGTGCTTTCTCTGAGGACACTGCTCTCCCAGCACCTCTGTGCTCAGCAGCCTGGACACTCTCTGAATCCATTCCTTTGAGTTTTATGGAGGCTTTATATCAAATGAGTCCTGACTGATTAAATCGTTGGCCATTGGCAACTGATTCAGCTCATAGACCACCTCCTCTCCCCAGAGGTGAGGGGGCAGGATTGCAAGTTCCAATCTTCTCATCACATGGCAGGGGATCGTGGCAACTAGACCCCATTCTTAGGCGGGCTCCAAAAGTCACCTCATTAACAGCACAAGACACCTTAAAGGCACTCACACCTTGGGAAATTCCAGGGGTTTTGGGAACTCTATGCCAGGAACAGCGATAAGGACCAAACACATATTCATTATAAATCACAATATTATAGATGGTAAGTAAAAGTTTTGTTAAGTAACTTTGGATATAGAGTTTTCTTGAATGAGATTCAAGCTAAATTATACTCTTTCCAAAGACAACAAAAAGACTCTGTTCATGATGGCTTTGTAAAATATCTAACCCCAATTAAAATTGGAATGTTTACAGGGACATATATCTATGTATATAGTAGAGCCAGAGAGGGCAAATTTTTATAAAGTTGCTAATTTCTGCTTTTTTATTGAAATATGTGCCTTGAAAAGATAAGATAAAAGATAAATTAGAGACTGGGAGGAAATATTTACAAATATATATCAAATTAAGAACTTATATTTGAAATATACAAAGAACCCTTGAAAGTCAATAATAAGAAAATACACAACTGAATTAAAAAGTGGGCAAGAGATCTGGAGACACCCAGACATCTCAGAATCAAAATAGTAAATATGAACTTAGTACCAAGGCAATCTACGGATTCATTGCAATTCTTCAAATTACCAATGACTTTTTCACAAAATTGGAACATAAATTTACAATTTGTATGGAAAATATCCTCAATGGCCAAAGTAATCTTGAGAAAGAAAAACAGAGCTGGAGGAACCAGGCACCCTGATTTCAAGCTACCCTACAAAGCTGCAATAACCAAAATGGCATGGCACTGGCTCAAAGACTGGCTCCAGGTGAGCGAGCAACCATCACGATTATCTGGGTTATGAAGATCTTTTCTGTCCTGTTCTTCTGTGCATTCTTGCCACCTCTGCCTAATATTTTCTGGCTCTGTTAGATCCATACCATTTCTGTCCTTTATTGAGCCCATCTTTGCATGGAATGTTGCCTTGGTGTCCCTACTTTTCTTCAAGGGATCTCCAGTATCTCCCATTCTGTTGTTTTCCTCTATTTCTTTGCATTGATCACTGAGGTTGGCTTTCCTTTCTCTCTTTGCTATTCTTTGAAACTCTGCATTCAGATGGGTATATCATTCCTTTTCTCCTTTGCCTTTCACTTCTCTTCTTTTCACAGCTTTTTGTAAGAACTCCTCAGACAACCATTTTGCCTTTTTGCATTTCTGTTTCTTGGGGATGGTCTTGATCCCTGTCTCCTGTACAATGTCAAGAACCTCATTCAGTAGTTCAATTTCTCACTTCCATTGAATAATTGTAAGGGATTTGATTTAGGTCATGCCTGAATGGTCTAGTGGTTTTCCCTACTTTCTTCAGTTTCAGTCTGAATTTGGCAATAAGTAGTTCATGATCTGAGCCACAGTCAGCTCCTGGTCTTGTTTTCATTGACAGTATAGAGCTTCTCCATCTTTGGCTGCAAAGAATATAATCAGTCTGATTTCGGTGTTGACCATCTGGTTATGTCCATGTGTAGAGTCTTCTCTTGTGTTGTTGGAAGAGGGTGTTTGCTATGACCAGTGCATTTTCTTGGCAAAACTCTATTAGTCTTTGCCCTGCTTCATTCCGCATTCCAAGGCCAAATTTGCCTGTTACTCCAGGTGTTTAACTTCCTACTTTTGCATTCCAGTCCCCTATAATGAAAAGGACATCTTTTTGGGGTGTTAGCTCTAAAAGATCTTGTAGGTCTTCATAGAACTGTTCAACTTCAGCTTCTTCAGCATTACCGGTTGGGGCATAGACTTGGATAACTGTGATATGGAATGGTTTGCCTTGGAAACAGACAGAGATCATTCTGTCGTTTCTGAGATTGCATCCAAGTACTGCATTTCGGACTGTTTTGTTGACCATGATGGCTACTCCATTTCTTCTGAGGGATTCCTGCCCACAGTAGTAGATATAATGGTCATCTGAGTTAA
>SJYF01000297.1:750225-779614 GCA_006410515.1 Procapra przewalskii | reverse complement strand
CAGATAAAGCAAATATCACTAGAAAAAATAAAATGGTTTGTAAGTAGGGAAAAGAGAACAAAAAGAAGATAAAATAACAGAAAATAAATAGCAATATGGTAAATCCAAAAACAGCAATATATAGTTAAGTTTAAATGGGTTAATCACACCAATAAAAAGACAGAGATTGACAGACTGGATATAAGAATATTAATAGCCAAGCTTATGCTTTCTACAAATCCATATATTTTAATGACACAAACATGAAAAGCAAAAGGATAAAAAAGATATATCATGTAAACAGAAGATTAAGTCAGCTGATATGGTGTTATCAATATCAGACAAAGAAGGCTTCAAAACATAAAGAATTACCAGAGATAGAAAAAATCATGACAAATGTGAATTTTCTTACGAAGACACAGAAATTCTAAACAAGTATAGAACTAAAAACAGAGGCTCAAAACTGGAAATATAAAAAAGGCTTTCAGTGAGAGAACAGATTTGTTTGATGAAGGTTCAAAAGCAAGTCAGTGAAGGCAGGGCAGTCTTCCGGTAAACAGCACTGAGACAACCGAATATCATAGGCAAAAATATGAAATTTGACTTGGACTTCATATTATGTACCAACATTAATCCCAAGTGTGCCATGGATTTAAATGTGAAGCAAAACTATGAAACTTTTAGGTTAAAAAAAAAAAGCAGAAGACCATCTGTGGGACTGAGGGCAAAGATTTCTTAGACATGAAATCAAATGCATGATCCATATAAGAAAATAATCATAAGTTGGACTTACTAACAAATTTTTGCTCTAGCTTTTTAAGAGGATAAAAAGATAAACTGCACATCTGGGAGGAAATATTTGCAAACCCCATATTCAACATATTTTTATATACCTACACTAGATAAATAACCCAAAACTCAAGAGCAGAACGAAGATAACAAAACTGAACAATTCTGTTATAAAATGGGTAAAATGCAGGAATGGATATTTCATCCCAGGAATAATATGGATGGCAAAGAGGCACATAAAAATACTCAGCATACTAGTCCACATCACAGAGACGGAGATCACCTTTGTGGTTGCTCAGGAACAGGAACTTGGAGTGGGTGGAGGCAGGTGAGAATACAAAGAGGTACTATGAAGGAGCCCTTTGTAGTGATAGAACAGCTGTATATCTTGATTGTTTGGGTGGTTACATGAGTTATACGTGCAATAAAATTGCACAGAACTATACCCACAAGCATCCTGTGGAATCCTGTGGTGGCTCAGACGGTAAAGCGTCTGCCTGCAGTGCGGGAGGCCCGGGTTCAATCCCTGGGTCGGGAAGATCCCCTGAAGAAGGAAATGGCAACCCACTCCAGGACTCTTGCCTGGAAAATTCCATGGACTGAGGAGCCTGGTAGGCTACAGTTCATGGGGTTGCAAAGAGTTGGACACAACTGAGTGACTTCACTTTCACTTTCATACCCACATAAAAATCGAAATTTTAAAAAGCAGTAAAAACTGAAAAAAGTCTGTAATCTGGTTTAACGGGAATGTACCAATATTAATTTCTTTCCTTTGATATTGTACTAAATTCTATTGTATAAGAAGCCACCATGTGGGAAAGCTGGGTGAAAGGTGCGTAAGACTCTATACTATTTTCACAGCTTCTATTAAGCCTTAAATTATTTCCAAATAAAAGTTCAAAAATATACCAGTCTCCTTATGTAAAAGAATGCAGACCCATTTTCTGTAGCAAAAGATCATAGTAAAAAGGGGGAAATGATGAGCCTACCGGGTACTTAAAGCATAAAGAAATAGTATAAATAGATAGGTGAGTCAAAGGCAGCATGTAGTATTGTTTCAATTTTTGATTCTAACACTAGAAGTAGCTAAAGAGTAGCCTCAATGAATAATCGAGAAGACAGTGCCTTCTTGCCTTCTACCAAGATAAGATTACTCTGTTTCCCACAGGTCTCCCTAGTCTGTCTGTGTAAAGCCCTTGTGAGCTACTCTGAGCCTCTGATGAGCGTCAGTCACAGTGGCAGGAAAAATAGTGGCATAGCTTCTGGAGACTGCAAGGGATTACTAGTCCCCCAAATGTCTGAATTGAACAAGACTTTTGCCTAATGTTGGGAAACAGCTGAGTAAATCAGCTTTGAACACTTGGCGCACGTTTGTGTGTGCATTCCTGACTTAGCTGGATGACCAAAGAGTAAACCGCAGCTCCCAGGAAAAGCTGACCATCGTGCTTTCCGAGTGCCCCTTGACTGACGTCGCCGCGTCGCTTGAGCCAGCAATAGAAGCCTGACTGTCGCTCTCACCTCCAGATCCCCTCGGCGCAGCGCAGCTCTTCCTGCTTCCACCAGCTCAGCCCCCAATCCCTCCTTAAATGGACTTGTCTCTCTGCTTTCTCACAGGATGCACGTTTGCTTTAGTTTCCCTTATTGTCTCTTCTAGGGTTTTGCTTTTTTCTTAAAAAAAAAAACAACAAAACAAAACACATCCTCATAGCTAAAATAAAAGTTATTTATAAAGTATTTTGTTAATAAGATGCTAACTCTTGAGATGGAGAAGGAAATGGCAACCCACTCTGGTACTCTTGCCTGGAAAAATCCCATGGATGGGGAGCCTGGCAGGCTACAGTTCATGGAGTCCCGAAGAGTTGGACACGACTCAGTGACTTCACTTTCACTTTGCACTTTCATGCATTGGAGAAGGAAATGGCACCCCACTCCAGTGTTCTTGCCTGGAGAATCCCAGGGATGGCGGAGCCTGGTGGGCTGCCATCTATGGGGTCACACAGGGTTGGACACGACTGAAGCAACTTAGCAGCAGCAGCTTTTGAGATGTCGTGAAGTTATACACTGAGAGAAATGAAACAGAGATATCTTTTTAAAAGTCAGAAGGTAGCGGAGGGAAGGCACACACAATCTGATTAAATCCATGGAATATTCTGCTGTTTTATAGATACTGTGATGCTCACTGATTCATAAGACACAAGTTATAGGTCTGTCCCACCTAGCTTAAAGACAAACATCTGCTAAAAAAAAATCAACAAGTTTCATAACTTTACATAGTTGTAAAGTTTGCAAACATCCTCATAGCATCTTTTAACAAGGTATTACATGAATGTTAGAAAAGTGACATTTAGCATTACCAATGTTATTGAAATTTCAATACTGACTCTAAAAGTTTGATTTGAGTCCTTATCATAGTCATGGTCAACAGATGAAGTGGATACCAGCATTACATAAGTCATCATCACTAACTTGGGGAAAGCCACTTTAAAGCTGGAGTCTACCGCTAATTCAGTTAGAAGCCTCTGAACACACGTATATTCCATCACCTAAATAAAGGCACATTCTGAGGTCAAAGTAGATATAGACGCATGAATGGAAACAGGTCAGAATGAAGCAGCTCAGGTATCTGCTGGTGCACAGAGTTGGTGTCATTTGTTTTCGGCTTCCCAGGTGGCGCTAGTGCTAAAGAGTGCCCTTGTCAGTGCAGGAGACATGAGCCGTGGCTTCCATCCCTGAGTTGGGAAGATCCCCTGGAGAAGGAAATGGCAACCTACTCCAGCATTCTTGCCTGGAGAATCACGTGGACAGAGAGGCCTGGCAGGCTGCAGTCCATGGGGTCCCAAAGAATGGTACATAACTGAAATGACTGAGCACGCATAGGCCTTCTTATTTAGTAGCTTTCATAAACAGCAGACTGACTAATCAATAATTAGTCAATTATTCCCTAATAAAAGCAGGATGGTATTCATTTCACTTCTAAGTACTTCTATTTCTCTTTGCTTCTCCATCCCCTTGTTTACCATTGTCTGCATTAATAAAATTCTGATAAGCCTCTCAGTGTCCAGCACGGCACTGAAAACAGTCTATTGCAACATAGTCTTGTTAAGGAAACTAGATTAGAACATCAGTCATACACGTAGAAAATGACTCGTGCTACAGGCCCTCAAGTGAAAAGGGGCGTGAGCCGTGGGAGATCTGAGAAGGAGGTGCCCTTTGGCGAGAGTGGAAGTTGTGAAGGTATTTGTGGAAAGACTGAGAACATGAAAACAACTGAGTAAGCTGAGTGAAGCGAGGCAATGGTGTCCTTGAAACTCGGGCTTAAGAGGCGTGTGTTTCTTCTTGAAGTGTTCAGAGATGATGCAAGTTCACAGATGCACTGTCAAGTGGAAACATGCTTTTTAACATTGCTTCTTACATGAAAGCACCTGGCTCCCCTGGTATACTCAGAAATTCACTGTTCACTTCCTGTCCACGTTCACGTCTCCTGATGAGGATAATCCAGCGTGATGAAACACAGGGATGAGACTAACACTAGAATGCCTTCCTTGGAAAGGCAAGTGCTGCTGCAAGCCTGAGGGGCGCACGGGAAGCCGGATGTTGCGTTTCATTCTCTTCGCTTATGTAAATGCTTACAAATACATGGGTGCTTGTCTGGAGCTTGTGTGGGGAGACCTCCTCAGGACTTGCAATAAATACCAAGGAGACAGCTTTGCAGCCCAGGTCTTTATATTGTTTAGGAATGGCATTTGCTCCTTTTGTTAAATAGTAAATGTTTCATTTTCCAAAACAGGGACAACTTTAGAAATAATACAAGTGATGGTTCCTGGGTCGGTGCTTGCCCAGTTCACAGCCCTTCATCAGCTATCAATCCCCTTTCCACACTCTGTCTCCCAGACTTACTTTCTGACAAGCTTGCAGTTTTACCATTGTCTTAATCAGTTTTAATGTACATGTTAATAATGTGCTACATTTCCTGAATTATTCAAGTTTAAGGCACACCTGACCTGCCTCTTGAGAAAACTGTAGGCAGTTCAGACATCAACAGATAGAACTGGACATGGGACAACAGACTGATTTCAAATAGGAAAAGGAGTGCGTCAAGGCTGTATATTGTCACCCTGCTTATTTAACTTCTATGCAGAGTACATCATGAGAAACTCTGGACTGGAAGAAACACAAGCTGGAACCAAGATTGCTGGGAGAAATATCAATAACCTCAGATATGCATATGACACCACCCTTAAGGCAGAAAGTGAAGAAGAACTAAAGAGCCTCTTGATGAAAGTGAAAGAGGAGAGTAAAAAAGTTGGCTTAAAACTCAACATTCAGAAAACTAAGATCATGGCATCCGGTCCCATAGCTTCATGGCAGATAGATGGGGAAACAGTGGAAACAGTGGCAGACTTGATTTTTCTGGGCTCTGAAATCACTGCAGATGGTGACTGCAGCCATGAAATTAAAAGACACTTGCTCCTTGGGAGAAAAGTTATGACCAACCTAGACAGCATATTAGAAAGCAGAGACATTACTTTGCCAACAAACGTCCGTCTAGTCAAGGCTGTGGTTTATCCTGTGGTCGTGTATGGATGTGAGAGTTGAACTGTAAAAAAAACCAAGCGCCGAAGAATTGATGCTTCTGAACTGCGGTGCTGGAGAAGACTCTTGAGAGGCCCTTGGACTGCAAGGGGATCCAACCAGTCCATCCTAAAGGAGATCAGTCCTGGGTGTTCATTGGTAGGACTAATGTTGAAGCTGAAACTCCAATACTTTGGCCATCTGATATGAAAAACTGACTCATTGGAAAAGACCCTGATGCTGGGAGAGATTGAAGGCAGGAGGAGAGGGGGGCACCAGAGGGTGAGATGGTTGGATGGCATCACCAACTCAATGGACATGAGTTTGGGTAAACTCCAGGAGCTGGTGATGGACAGGGAGGCCTGGCATGCTGCGGTTCATGGGGTCGCAGAGTCTGATATGACTGAGCGACTGAACTGAACTGAAGGCGTTCTGTCCCTGTTCCACAACCTGCTCTCATTATTACTGCCTGAATTTTGCCATCGTCTAGAACCATCCCACATTTGAAATCTTGTTCTGGAAATTTTCTTTCTCCTTTAAGGAAAGTAATGATTGATCATCATACAAAGTTTGAAAACGCTGACAATGCTATCACCCAAAGCTATGTCAGAATTCCTTAGTGACCCCCGCCCCTCCCCCTCTGCCCGACACGGGGATCTGGCAGTGAGACTGGGCGAGCCTCTTGTCTCTCATCTCCTTGAGATTGAAGTTTGGCCTCGGCTGGCTCTACTAGTTCAGTTCCACACTCACTTTTCGTCTTCCCAAATCCTTGACGTCTTTTTCTGCCCTGCCTCCTCCTTTTGATCTTCGCAGGGTCATATTTTATTTCTTTCAGGGGCTCTTGGAGGGAAGAGAGATAGCACGTGTGCTCAGTGCACCATGTTAAAGTTCCTAGCTGCAGCCAGTCCCATTGCACACTCATCAGCCTTGCTCACTCCCTTACCTAACCACCTCATGCCATCTCCTTCACTCTCATTTTTCCCGCCCCACATACTAATCCCTAACTGTTTCTTCATCTCCAGACATGCACGTCCTTTGACACTATACATAGGGAATCAAAATCTTCAAAGTCTAAAGAAACCCGCTGCTGCTTGCTTCTGTCTCAGCCTCATCATTTGTTGCTGCAGTTCCGTCGCTAACTCGCGCCGACTCTTGGCGACTTCCTGAACTGCCCCACGCCGGGATCCTCTGTCCTCCTCTGTGTCCTGGAGTTTCCTCAGATTCATGTCCTTTGAGTCGGTGATGCTCTCTAACTATGTCGTTCTCTGCCACCCCCATCTCCTTTTGCCCTTAATCTTTCCCAGCATTAAAGTCTTTTCCAATGAGTTGGCTCTTCAATTTTCTGAGGCTTTCATCACTTTCTTCTTAGAATTCCACAACAGAAATTCTAAGCCTTTATCATGCTTTTCAGGTACAGTTCTGAGGTCTGTTGCCCAGGTTTGCAATCTGCCATCCAGATTAATCTTGAACATGGTGTATAAGCCTGCTGTGTTTAAAATCCTTCATCTATAAAATCAGGATGATGATAACAGTTCTTAACAGTGTAGTTACAGGCATAATAGTATTAATCACAGGATTATTATATTGATTAAATAGACATAAAGCTTCCAGGAGAGTTCCTTGTACATAAAAAAGTACTATGCCCTTTTTCCTTAAATAAATGGACTAGCACCAACTCAGAGGAAACCAAAGCTGCTTATTTTTAAATTCATTACCTTGTCACAAACTTCGCAAATGTTCGTACTGACATGCCATTTCTTTCTCCTTCTTACTTATTTCAGAGAAAAGTAACACCCAACATGGGCCAGGAAGTGTCTGCGGAGAAAAACTGGACGTGCCTGAGCCGCCTGTCACCCCCAGAAGGCCCTCAGGAAGGAGCGACGTGGCTGGGCCTGAAGGACAAATATGAGCAAGATGACGACAGTGAGGGAGGCATTTGAGGCAAGAAGTCTGCTGTATGCAAACATATGGGCGCGTATGCAGCGTGACATTCTGGAAACTATGTCCATTTTTAATGGAGCAAGAATTCATGTGTGTGTACGAGGATAAGCTGTGATGTGGGGATGGAGATTTTCTCTTATTTATACAGCACTTGTGAATGTTCATAGCTGAGTTACATCATTGTTCATTCACTTTCAAGTTCATATCCTCTCCTGCTGTAGGATATCTCATGCCGTTTGCAACAATGTCTTATACTTCTAACCGCGTCTGTCGTAAATCACAGGGCCGAATGTGCCATAGTGAAAGTGAAAGGCGCTCCGCCCTGTCCGACTCTTTGCAACCCCATGGACTATATGGACTATGCAACCAATGGAATTCTCCAGGCCAGAATGCTGGAGTGGGCAGCCTTTCGCTTCTCCAGCGGATCTTCCCGACCCAGGGATCTTTCCCTTCTCCAGCAGATCTTCCCCACCCAGGGATCCAACCCAGGTCTCCCGCATTGCAGGTGGATTCTTCATCAGCTGAGCCACCAGGGAAGCCCAAAATGTGTCAGAAGTCCTCAGTAAATAATGATTAAATAATTATTTGGAATTCAAAAAGGCTGCCACTGTTTGCAGTCAGTAATTTTTCTAGTAATCAAGAAAACACTCATCTAAATAAGAATGTTTTTAAGTTGACAAGAGACATGTAAACATGAAAGACATTAACACAAGCTGGAGCTTTGCATTATGCCTACAGTTAATAGAAAAAGGGCAATGAGTGTATGTAGGGGACACATTGATTTTATATGCATTTATGCTAAAGTGATAACCCATGCTAAGATACAGCTGAAGGAACAGATACTTCAAGAAAAGAACTTCCTGTATTAAATGCAGCTATGCTACATTTTTAACAGGCAATGTTAATCAGTGGTAATGCTTACATTAAACTGAGTTGTACAATTGTTATGGAGAAAAGTCCGTCAGAACAGCTTTTACATATCCCCCTTGCTAGTGCCGCTCTGTATAAAGCTGGAAAGTCTCCAGAGTCTATCTTCTGCATCTAGAGCTTCCCGCTCTCATTTCTCCTTGCTGCTCCAAGGCGGTAGTGTTTCTCTTCCCGCTTTAAGCGCCCAGTACCCTTCTACCGCCTGTTTCACATCCTGCTATTGAAAGACGGAAATGCACTAATGCAATCTGGATATGCTTTTATTAATGTTTCCACCTTCTCACGATATAATATCAGTACTTTTACTACATTTTTTCAGTTGCTCAAAGCCCTCCTCCCGAAAATTTTCTTCATGGCCAAACAGGAAATGATAGTAAAATGAGGCATTTACATGTGATGAGTCTTGACAAGTTGGAATTTAATATGAAGACATTTGCGTCAACATGTTCCTTCAGACAGGATTTACATATTAATTAATATTTTTCTCTGATGATGATATGGAAGATTTTTAGTTCTATTTAAGGAATTTAAGTTTTCAGCCAGCAAGTGAAAACATTTGTGGTTTGTGTTGTTCAGGGATGTTCTGCAAAGCATGGAGCTCATGCAGGCAGAAAAAAGGATCTAGTAAGACAAAAATGAAATTGAAGTCTCTCAGTCATGTCTGACTCTTTGCTACCCCATGGACTGTAGCCTGCCAGGCTCCTCCCTCCATGGGATTCTCCAGGCAAGAGTACTGGAGTGGATTGCCATTTCCTTCTCCAGGGGATCTTCCCAACCCAGGGATCGAACCTGGGTCTCCTGCATTCCTGTGAAAAGCTATTCATTTGGTTTTGTCTCAGAGACACCCAAAAAAGCATAATGGTCAGAGATACTACATTCACTTCAAGTGCTTAACAGCACTTATTTATCTTAGAGCTTATGGAAATAGAAAAATAAATATTAATCCTATATAATTAACCATTTTTCAGAATACCCTGATAAAACCATAAAAATGCAGGGCGTTCTGGCCAGTCTCTTACTGGTTCAGTTCTCTGCTGGACTCTGTGAATCTCCTTTGAAATCTCCTACTGCACTTTAACTTATGAGCATAATTACTTGCTTCCTTGAATCAATTATTTTTTAACTAGTTGCAGATTATTCTCAACCTCTGCTAAAGCAATTGTCAAATAACCCTTTAAACATAATGCTTATCAACGGATTTACAGGCAACCTTACTTTAAAACAACCTTTTTCTGAAAATTCTGGTTGCCTCTTTAACTTCCTAATGCCGTTTGCTAGTAGCTCCAGTAGCAGTCTGGGTGGTCCGTGTTTAGTTCCCCACAGCTGCTCGGTACCAAATGAATTCCATGCTGTGACAATAAAACAAGCATGCAAGCCTTGTCGGAACAGGAAGAGGCTCTTCCTCATGGGGAACTATATGGGGGAAAAGCAGATCTTCCATGAATAGGAAGAAGGGCATAATGCCTTATTCTTGTTTCCCTCATTCCCCTTTCAACACAGTTTCTATTGGGAGAAAATGTTTCCCTTCTACCATTTTAGGTCAAAATAATTGGGTGGCTGCAAATTAACAAACAAGAGGATAACAGGAGAGAACACAGATTTCAGTCATGTGCATCCAGAAGAGCAGTCAGAAACAGCACATGTCTCCTGCATCGGCAGGTAGATTCTTTACCACTAAGCCACCAGGGAAGTCCTTTATCCCATAGTTTATTTCAAAATGCAGCAGAATCTGGCTTTAACCCCACAATTCCACCCAGAACTGCTTTTGCTATGCTCAGAAAAACTATCTTGATATTAAAAGAGATTTTCAACAGGGCCCTTTTTTACATTTGATATTTTGTTACCAATTCCCTCTTGGAAGACTCCTCTCTTGTCTCTGAAGATACTAATCTCATCTAGTTTCTAGCTACCATTCTACGTGTTCTATCCTGAGCCCTCTTCTCTTCCTCTACACACTTGTATTTAATAATTTCATACATTTCTATAACTTCAGTCCCACCATCTAAGGTGATGAATTCAAGCTAGTTTATCTCCCTTTCAATTATGTTTCCTGAGCTTCATTCATAAGTAGTTTAATTCAATGCCCCATTCAATATCTCTGGGTTTCCTATAAGTACATGAAATCACCAAAATCATAACTACTTGTAGAACAACCGTAGATTAAAAAGATGGGAACCCATCAGAAAAGATCTTCTGCAATTGAAGGAACCGCAACAAGATGAATGGGAGGCATGGGCTCATGATCTGGTGAATCCCATGCTCCTAATGGGGTGACCCACAAACTGGAGGATATAGTCCAAGTTCCTCCTAAAGCAGAGCTTTGAACTGCACGTCAGGGTCCCCAGCCCAGGCATCCTGCAGTGGGAAGAGGTACAGCCAGAGCATTTGGCATCGAAGGCCAGCAGGTCTCATTTTGGGGAGTCCCAAGAACTGGAGGAAATAGAGGCGTCACTCTTAAAGAATGCACACAAAATCCGACATGCTCGGAGACCCAGGGCAGAAGCAGTACTTTCACCGGAGCCTGAGTCAGACATCTTGGGGCTGGTCCTGGAGCCTCTCCAGGAGACACAGGAGTAGCTGGAGCTCAGCCTGGGGCCACAGGCACTGGCGGCAGCCGTTCTGGGAGCCCCTCCCGCCGCAGCCCTTGACGTCAGCAGACCCCTTTGAAAAGCCTCCCTCTGGCTGTTTAGAGCCAAGACCTGGCCCCGCGCAGAAGCCTGTGAGCACCAGTGCTGAGGTGCCTCAGGCCAAGTGAAGGGCTGCTGCCGACACATGCAGTCTACAGAGTCAATGCAGTTCCTACCAAAATAACGCCACCGTGATGCCAAAACCAGACAAAGATGCCACATAAGAGCAAATTACAGGCCAACACCTGTAGATAGACATAGATGCAAAACCCTCAGCACAATACTAGCAAACTGACTCCAACAATGCATTTGAAAGGATCATGTACCTTGATCAAGTAGGATTCGCTCAGGAATGCAAGCATTTTTCAATATCCACAATCAGTGTGATACTACTAAATCGCTTCAGTCGTGTCCGACTCTGTGTGACCCCATAGATGGCAGCCCACCAGGCTCCCCCATCCTTGGGATTCTCAAGGCAAGAACACTGGAGTGGGGCGCCATTTCCTTCTCCAAATACACCACAATAAAAGATTGAAGAATAGCTGTAGAGAAAGCTTTTGACAAAATTTAACATCCATTTATGATTAAAAAAAAACCTCTCTAGAAAGTGAGCACACAAGGAACATACCTGACAAAAGTTAAAGCCATATAAGACAGGCCACAGCTAGCACCATGCCCAGTGGTGAGAACTGCAAGCATCTCCTCTAAAATCAGGAGCAAGACCAGGAAGGCCACTCCTGCCACTTTCATGCAGCACAGTATTGGAAGCCCTGACCACAGCAGACAAGAAAAGGACACAAAAGTGTCACGCGAGTGTGTGCTCCTCGGTTCTTTGTCTCGTCACAACAGAGACCTGGAGTGACGGGCATTAAAGCCCCCTCGGCGCGCCACAGCTCCCGGGTCCTGGACAGACCGCGTGGCAGCTCTCAGGTCTCGGATGGACCGTGTTACAGCTCTTAAACAGCTCAGTGTTGCAGCTCTCTTTTATTTAGAAGATAGCAGGAAAATCCATCTTCGAGGGCATGTCGATCTAAAGACATGAGAAGAGCGCCCAGCGCGTGGGGGAGAGCGCTGGCCCTGGCTCCTCTCTTTATATGTTTCTCTCTCCCTGGGCCTGTCCTGTGTAGACTGGGCCAGCCAGGAGTGGTGTTTGCTTTACCTGAGGTCCTCACTCCGGTCCTCGGACCTGCTTTTGTTTCCTTCTCGCGGGCTTTCCCCTTGCTCGTCTGTAGCCACCGCCATTTTGGACTCTTTTCCCTGCTCTACCTGCCTAGCATTCCCCCCTCAAGAGATGGGAGGCCCAGTTCTTTGGGAATAGGGGCGTCGAGGTCTTTCTGGCTACTTCCTGCTGAGCTGGGGCGGCAAGGGGTGTTGCCCCCCCCTTGCTAGTCTCAAGCCTCAGAGTCCTTATAGCGGTGTCCATCTAAGGGTGTGTGATATTTTTCGTGGTCGGCTGTAGCTTTATATCTTTGTTGAACTGGCACTGCGTGTTGTAGCTTGTTGACCTGGGCAGAGACAAAACAGGCTAGACAACTGACACTACATGGAATAATCATAAGCGTCATCAATATAGCATCACAAGGACTAGCAGGGGCATTAGTCAGTTTTAAATTCACATCGCCAGGATGGCTCAAGTCCCTCTTTGTTCAGGGATCAGAAGATATATCTCCTATATGTTTTGGAGTACAATCTCTGTCAAGCTGTGCTGGCTCTTTAGAGCTGTCCTGAGAAATCTTATCCCCAGAAACTAGACTTTGGGGGTGTCCATTAGAGTGGCACTCATTGGTGGTCCTGAATAGGCATCTGAGAGCTCCCAGGGGCTCACGGATGTATTGAGTGTCCTCTTCTGTCTTCTTCCATGGCTTGACTCGTGAGTAGTGAATCCAGGAGTCAGGTCCTGGTACCTTGACTGCTGTGGGGGTAGAAAGTATTACAGGGTAGGGCTCCTTCCATGTGGCCTAGAGTTGAGCCTTTGGGGACCCATCTTTCCAGACTTTAATTAGGACTTGAGTCTCTGGAGCATACAGTGATGACTCCTTAAACTCTTTCGGGTCCTAGTTCACAACCCACAAGTGAATATCTTGTTGGAATTGATAAATGGCCATGGTATAAGACTGGAGGGTCTGAGCCTCCGGATCTAGGAAGAGGTCATTGACATAAACAAAAAGTCTCCCATGTAGCATCTCATAAGGACTAAGATGAACCTGTTCGTTAGGGACAATACAGGTGGAGAGGAGAGCTATCAGTAAAGCCTCCTTCCATCCCAGGGAGGTCTCCGGGTTATCTTTTCTATTGCTGATTTTAAGAATTGGTTGGCTCTTTCTACTTTTCCTGAAGACTGAGGCCTCCAGGCACAATGGAGATAATAAGTGATGCCCAATGCTTTAGAGACCCCTTGGGTGGCCTTAGAAGTAAATGATGTCCCATTGTCACTTTGTAATGACCTGGGCAGACCAAATCTTGGAATGACTTCATGGAGCAGGTTTTTTTTTTTTTTTTTACCACCTCCTCAGCCTTCTCAGTCTGGGTGGGAAAGCCTTCAATCCATCTTGTGAATGTGTCTATCATGACTAATAGGCATTTATTAGTGAAGTCCATCTGCCAGTCCTCTCGGGTAGGCCCCATATCGTTGGATGGGCTGAGTCAGCTGGGGTCTTTGAGCTCCTTGGGGGTTGTTTAATTGGCAAATGGGACAAGAGGAGACCACTTGCTTTACAGTCGTCTGGAGGCCTGTTACTCTGAAGGAATGTTCTAGTAATTTTTGGAGGGCCTTCTTCCCTAAATGAGTGGTGGCATGTAAGGAGTTAATCAACCTCCACTGGAGGTTCCCAGGGAGAAAAAAGAGTCCCTCCTTTTGGAACCACCCCATATGATCTTATTGAAAGCCCTCACTCTTAGCTTTAAGAGTCTTACTTTCAGTATATGAAGGAGTTTCTGGCAAATTAGTCTGTGGAACTAAGGTTCAGTTCAGTTCAGTTCAGTTGTTCAGTTGTGTCTGGTTCTTTGCAATCCCTTGCAGGACACCAGGCCTCCCTGTCCATCACCATCTCCTGGAGTTTACCCAGACTCATGTCCATTGAGTCGGTGATGACATCCAACCATCTAATTCTCTATAATCCCCTTCTCTTCCTGCCTTCAATCTTTCCCAGCATCAGAGTCTTTTCAAATGAGTCAGCTATCTGCATCAGGTAGCCAAAATATTGGAGTTTCAGCTTCAACATCAGTCTTTCCAATGAACACCCAGGACTGATCTCCTTTAGGATGGACTGGTTGGATCTCCTTGCAAACCAAGAACTCTCAAGAGTCTTCTCCAACACCACAATTCAAAAGCATCAATTCTTTGGCACTCAGCTTTCTTTATAGTCCAACTCTCACATCTATACATGACTACTGAAAAAAACATAGCCTTGACTAGACGGACCTTTGTTGACAAAGTAACATCTCTGCTTTTGAATATGCTGACTAGGTTGGTCAAAGCTTTCCTTCCAAGGAGTAAGCATCTTTTAATTTCATGGTTGCAGTCACAATCTGCAGTGATTTTGGAGCCCCCTACCTCCCCAGATAAAGTCAGCCATTGTTTCCACTCTTTCCCCATCTATGTGCCATGAAGTGATGGGACCGAATGCCATGATCTTCATTTTCTGAATGTTGAGCTTTAAGCCAACTTTTTCACTCTCCTCTTTCACTTTCATCAAGAGGCTCTTTTGTTCTTCACTTTCTACCATAAGGGTGGTGTCTATGTATATCCAAGGCTATTGATATTTCTCCCAGGAATCTTGATTCAAGCTTGTACTTCATCCAGCCCAGGGTTTCTCATGATGTACTCTGCATATAAGTTAAATAAGCAGGGTGACAATATACACCCCTGACGTACTCCTTTCCCTATTTGGAACCAGTCTGTTGTTCCATGTCCAGTTCTAACTGTTGCTTCCTGACCTGCATACAGATTTCTCAAGAGACAGGTCAGGTGGTCTGGTATTCCCATCTCTTTCAGGATTTTCCACAGGAACTAAGGTGATAGCCCCTATTAGGACATTTCTCTGTAATGCTGCTCTTAGTGGCCTGATGAGCTGCTTGGTTCCCTCATGCCACTTCCGTGCCCCCTTTTTTGTGTCCTTTACAGTGGGAGACTGAAAGCTCAGTGGGCAGATGGACTGCCTCCAAGAGCCTAAGGATTTGATCACCATATTTGACCGAGGACCCTCGAGTGGTCAAGTGGCCTCTTTCTTTCCAAATAGCAGCATTTGCATGTAGCATCAGAAAGGTATACTTGGAGTCAGTGTAAGTGGCTATTCTTTTTTCCTTTTCCCAGCTCTAAAGCTCGAGTCAGAGCTATTGGGCTTCAGTTAATTGGGCTGAAGTACTTGGTGGCAGAGGCTTAACCTCTATGGTCTCAAAATAAGAGACTACTGCATATCTGGCTCTTCTTTTTCCATCCAAAACAAAGCTGCTTCCATCAGTGTATCAGATTTCTGCAGGATTGGTCGGAGGATCTTCCAACAATCCCTCTCAGGGTTTTGTCCAGTGGTCCAAGGTCTCTAGGCAAGAGTGAAAGGGCAGAGAGCCCTCCCGGGTGGGCAGGAGGGTGACGGGGTTAAGAGCCTCACAAGGTGATACAGCCAGGTTTGGATTTTCCATCAGCACCACTTGGTCTCTGAGGATTGTTTGATCAGACATTCCTAAATGTCCTCTCCCATTTAGGAGATGTTTCACTTGGTGTCTGGTAAAAACAGTTAGATTGCCCCTCAAAGAGTTTTAAAGCATCTTTTATCAGGATTGCAATAGCTGCAAGATTTCGAAGGCAGGGGCCAGCCTCAGGAGGTTGCGTTGAGTCTCTTGGATAAGTAAGCTACAGGCTGGGGCTCAGATTCCAACCTTTGAGCTAACACTCCCAAGGCTATTCCTTCTCTTTCGTGGACATAAAGTTGGAATGCTTTTCCTGGGTCTGGCATCCTCAAGGCAGGTGCCTGAGTTAAGGCTTGTTTTAGTGTAGCCGCCGCCCACAAGCCTGGGCAGCTGCAATGGTGCGCAAGCGCGGCCAAGAGGAGCTACCCTACGTCCGAAGTCAGGGGGAGAAGCCGGAAGGACTCCATGCCCGAGGGGCAGCAGCTAAGAGGAACTACCCGACGTCCGAGGTCAGGGGTGGTGGCTGGGAGGAGCAACCCTGCATCCAAGGAGCTGTGGCTGTGCAGGCGCAGGAGGGCCTAGAGGAGCGACTCCACGTTCAAGGTAAGGAGAGGCGGCGGTGAGGAGATACCCCTCATCCAAAGTAGGGAGCAGAAGCTGCACTTTGCTAGAGCAACCGTGAAGAGATACCCCATGTCTGGGGTAAAAGAAACCCAAGTAAGATGGCAGGTGTTGCAAGAGGGCATCAGAGGGCAAACACGCTGAAACCGTAATCACAGAAAACTAGTCAATTTAATCACACTTGGACCACACCCTTGTCTAACACAATGAAACTAAGCCATGCTGTGTGGGGCCACTCAAGATGGGCGGGTCATGGTGGAGCGGTCTGACAGAATGTGGTCCACTGGAGAAGGGAATGGCAAACCATCTCAGTATTCTTGCCTTGAGAACCCCATGAACAGTATGAAAAGGCAAAATGATAGGACACTGAAAGATTAAATCCCCAGGTCAGTAGGTGCCCAATATGGTACTGAAGAAGAGTGGAGAAATAACTTCAGAAAGAATGAAGGCATGGAGCCAAAGCAAAAACAATACCCAGCTGTGGATGTGACTGGTGATCGAAGCAAGGTCCGATGCTGTAAAGAGCAATATTGCATAGGAACCTAGAATGTTAGGTCCACGAATCAACGCAAATTGGAAGTGGTCAAACAGGAGATGGCAAGAGTGAACGTAGACTTTCTAAGAATCGGCGAACTCAAATGGACTGGAATGGGTAAATTTAACTCAGATGACCATTATATATATGACTGTGGGCAGGAATCCTTTAGAAGAAATGGAGTAGCCATCATGGTCAACAAAAGAGTCTGAAATACAGTACTTGGATGCAATCTCAAAAACGACAGAATGATCTCTGTTTGTTTCCAAGGCAAACCATTCAATATCACAGTTATACAAGTCTATGCCCCAACCAGTAATGCTGGAGAAGCTGAAGTTGAAAGGTTCTATGAAGACCTACAAGACCTTTTAGAACTAACACCCAAAAAAGATGTCCTTTTCATTATAAGGGACTGGAATGCAAAAGTAGGAAGTCAAGAAACACCTGGAGTAACAGGCAAATTTGGCCTTGGAATAAGAATAAAGCAGGGCAAAGGTTAATAGAGTTTTGCCAAGAGAACGCACTGGTCATAGCAAACACCCTCTTCCAACAACACAAGAGAAGTCTCTACATATGGACATCACCAGATAGTCAACACTGAAATCATATTGATTATATTCTTTGCACTCAAAGATGGAGAAGCTCTATACAGTCAAGAGAAACAAGATCATGAGCTCCTTATTGCCAAATTCAGACTTGAATTGAAGAAAGTAGGGAAAACAGCTAGACCATTCAGGTATGACCTAAATCAAATCCCTTATGATTATACAGTGGAAGTGAGAAATAGATTTAAGGGACTAGATCTGATAGATAGGGTGCCTGATGAACTATGGACGGAGGTTCGTGACATTGTATGAGAGACAGGGATCAAGACTGTCCTCATGGAAAAGAAATGAAAAACAGCAAAATAGCTAACTGGGCAGGCCTTACGAATAGCTGTGAAAAGAAGAGAAGTGAAAAGCAAAGGGGAAAAGGAAAGATATAAGCATCTGAATGTAGAGTTCCAAAAAAATAGCAAGAAGAGATAAGAAAGCCTTCCTCAGCGATCAGTGCAAAAAAATAGAGGAAAACAACAGAATGGGAAAGACTAGAGAGCTCTTCAAGAAAATTAGATATATCAAGGGAACACTTCATGCAAAGATGGGCTCGATAAAGGACAGAAATGGTCTGGACCTAACAGAAGCAGAAGATATTAAGAAGAGGTGGCAAGAATACACAGAAGAACTATACAAAAAAGATCTTCAAGATCAAGATAATCACGATGGTGTGATCACTCACCCAGAGCCAGACATCCTGGAAAATGAAGTCAAGTGGGTCTTAGAAAGCAGCACTACGAACAAAGCTAGTGGAGGTGATGGAATTCCAGGTGAGCTCTTTCAAATCCTGAAAGATGATGCTGTGAAAGTGCTGCACTCAATATGGCAGCAAATTTGGAAAACTCAGCAGTGGCCACAGGGCTGGAGAAGGTCAGTTTTCATTCCAATTCCAAAGAAAGGCAATGCCAAAGAATGCTCAAACTACCGCACAATTGCACTCATCTCACACGCTAGTAAAGTGATGCTCAAAATTCTCCAAGCCAGGCTTCAGCAATACGTGAATCGTGAACTTCAGATGTTCAAGCCGGTTTCAGAAAAGGCAGAGGAACCAGAGGTCAAATTGCCAACATCTGCTGGATCATCAAAAAAGCAAGAGAGTTCCAGAAATACAACTATTTCTGCTTTATTGACTATACCAAAGCCTTTGACTGTGTGGATCACAATAAACTGTGGAAAATTCTGAAAGAGATGGGAATACCAGACCAGCTGACCTGCGTCTTGAGAAACTTATATGCAGGTCAGGAAGCAACAGTTAGAACTGGACATGGAACAACAGACTGGTTCCAAATAGGAAAAGGAGTATGTCAGGGGTGTATATTGTTAGCCTGTTTATTTAACTTATATGCAGAGTACATCATGAGAAACGCTGGGCTGGAACAAGCATAAGCTGGAATCAAGATTGCATGGAGAAATTTCAATAACCTCAGATATGCAGATGACACCACCCTTATGGCAGAAAGTGAAGAGGAGCTAAAAAGCCTCTAGATGAAAGTGAAAGAGGAGAATGAACAAGTTGGCTTAAAGCTCAACATTCAGAAAACGAAGATCATGGCATCTGGTCCCATCACTTGATTGGAAATAGATGGGGAAACAGTGGAAACAGTGTCAGACTTTATTTTTTGGACTCCAAAATCACTGCAGATGGTGATTGCAGCCATGAAATTAAAAGACTCTTACTCCTTGGAAGGAAAGTTATGACCAACCTAGATAGCATATTGAAAAGCAGAGATATTACTTTGCCAACAAAGGTCAGTCTAGTCAAGGCTATGGTTTTTCCAGTGGTCATGTATGGATGTTAGAGTTGGACTGTGAAGAAAGCTGAGCACTGAAGAATTGATGCTTTTGAACTGTGGTGTTGTAATTCAGCTCAATTCAGTTGTATTTGCCAAAGGATGTTGGCAATTTGTTCTCATCAACCCCATGAACCCACAGCACGCCAGGCCTCCCTGTCCATCACCAACTCCCAGAGCTCACTCAAACTCACATCCATCAAGTTGGTGATGCCAACCAGCCATCTCATCCTCTGTCATCCACTTCTCCTGCCCCCAATCCCTCCCAGCATCAGAGTCTTTTCCAGTGAGTCAACACTTTGCACGAAGTGTCCAAAGTACTGGAGTTTCAGCTTTAGCATCATTCCTTCCAAAGAAATTCCGGGGCTGACCTCCTTCAGAATGGACTGGTTGGATCTCCTTGCAGTCCAAGGGACTCTCAAGACTCTTCTCCAACACCACAGTTGAAAAGCACCAATTCTTCGGCGCTCAGCTTTCTTCACAGTCCAACTCTCACATCCATCCATGACCACAGGAAAAAACATAGCCTTGACTAGATGAACATTTGTTGGCAAAGTAATGTCTCTGCTTTTGAATATGCTATCTAGGTTGCTCATAACTTTCCTTCCAGGAGTAAGCGTCTTTTAATTTCATGGCTGCAATCACCATCTGCAGTGATTTTGGAGCCCCCCAAAATAAAGTCTGACACTGTTTCCACTGTTTCCCCATCTATTTCCCATGAAGAGATTGGACCAGATGCCATGATCTTCGTTTTCTGAATGTTGAGCTTTAAGCCAACTTTTTTGCTTTCCTCTTTCACTTTCATCAAGAAGCTTTTTAGTTCCTCTTCACTTTCTGCCAAAAGGGTGGTGTCCTCTGCATATCTGAGGTTATTGATATTTCTGACAATCTTGATTCCAGCTTGTGCTTCTTCCAGCCCAGCATTTCTCATGATGTACTCTGCATATAAGTTAAATAAGCATGGTGACAATATACAGCCTTGACGCACTCCTTTTTCTATTTGGAACCAGTGTGTTGTTGCATGCCCAGTTCTAACTGTTGCTTCCTGACCTGCATACAGATTTCTCAAGAAGTAAATTAAGCATCATGAATTAGAATTGCAAGTTTAATCATAGACTCTGCACCAGCATATGCTGTTGTTTTCGCTGATACAGTTTAAAGCAATAAAGAGTAAAAGGGACTCAGTTCTGTGAGCTGCGTCCAGGGAGATGGATATTGATCTGCTTTTCTGTTCCCCCATCTTTTCTAGGAAAAGAGATTATTGCCTGCACTCGAGTGCATGAACTTGCCCTACTAACTTTCCTGATGCTCTTACTTCACTGGAGTGTTGCTGATCTTATACTTACTTTGCTTAATATTTTTCTTCTGAATTTTGGGGCCACTTTTTATTTAAAAATCTTCTTTTCCTCAGATTTAATGTAGCACAGGTTCTCTTTACACCAACACCAGCATATTTGTTTGCTAGGGTTGCCACATTAAAGTATCACAGGCTGGATCGTTGAAACAGTAATTTTTTTTTTTTTCCTCACAATTCTGGAGACTAGAAATCTGAGGTCAAGCTGTGAACAAGGTTAATTTCTTCTGACTCATCTCTCCTTGGCTTACTTAATTACCACTTTAAAGACCTTATATCCAAATACAATCACATTCCGAGGTATTGAAGACTTTGGCATGTGAATTTTGGGGAAACACAATTTGGCCCATGACAGTCGGTGCCTCGTACCGCAGCCAGCACTGCTACGTGCTGGTTTTTACTGCAGCCTGGGTGAGGACTGACTAAGCCATGCTGACATTCCTCATAGTGCAAGCAGAGAAATGCTGGCCAAGCCCAGCTTCTGACTGGATACTTCTCTTGTTCCTTGCACTGTGGTTTGGGGTGGTGAAGGGTGTGGGACAGAGATAATAACAAAGTTGGAGTCAGTTAATGAGTATCTTAGCCCATACTTTTGCTGTATGACACAACTTTCTCTTATCTTTGATCTTGTGAGTCTTTGGTGCTGAGATGCCTGAGATTTGGTGCTCATTGGCAACAAATCCAGATGTATTTGTCCTTATGACATACTTACCAAATAGATCTCTTAGTTGCTCATGTTTCTATATGCTCCCTGGACACATGAAGGAATATAGCTGTGACCTGAGTAATTTCATTGACAATAACAATTCTAAAATTCATTTTTGATAGAGACTTCAAAAAGTACAGTGTGTCTGTTTATCATCAAGAAAGAAAAAGCCTAAGAAATAAACTCTGTATGTTTCTTGTCTTCTCTTCTTGTAGTCATCAAAGCAGTGCAAACCATTCCTTTCTGAATGGATTTCCTTCTTGTCTGAATTTGTCTGGTTTAGTAAGCTGAACTCTGCCATACTATCCCTAAAGATGATGTCGATTTTTAGTACAAAAGTGAATGGAGTTTTTCTTTTTACCTAAGGATATAGTTCTGGAAGATCATGTAAGAGCTATAACACAGTGTCTGTAAGTGCTTCAGAACATCTTGAAGGGGGAGAGATTAACAGTGAATATCAATATAAGGCAAAATTTTGGAGATGGTGTTTTATTTAAATATATAATATGTTTGATTAAATACCTCAGAGGATTTGTGCAAAGATGTGTGTAAATTGAGAATGGAAGGGGAAAAAAACTATAAAAAGCTGGTTGCAAGAAAAGAATGAGACATGCATATATTATTTTTCTTGAGTTGATTTTAGTTTTTAAGTTAAATATTTTGGGTACAACACCCATTTCAGAGTGTAGTCTCTGGAGCCCACTTCTTAGTTCCAGTCCTATGTCTAGCACTGCAAAGTTGAACCGATAGTAACAAGTGTAGTTGCTGTGAAAATTGTATATATAATTAATTGTATATTGTCAATGTATATTAAGTGTTTAGACTATTGGCTGACAATGTAATAATAAACATTATTATTATTATTTTAACATTATTATTATTTTTGGTAATAATTTTAACTTGGAAGAATTAGTTTTCTCTCATCCTATTTACATAATCTACATCTCAGTTCAGTTCAGTCGCTCAGTCATGTCCAACTCTGCGACCCCATGAATCACACGTTGAAGGTCAGGAAGGGTGGCGGGATACTCCTCATCCAAGGTAAGGAGCAGCAGCTGTGCTTTGCTGGAGCAGCCGTGAAAAGATACCCCATGTTCAAGGTAAGAGAAACCCAAGTAAGATGGTAGGTGTTGCAAGAGGGCATCAGAGGGCAGACACACTGAAACCATACTCACAGAAAACTAGTCAATCTAATCACACTAGGACCACAGCCTTGTCTAACTCAGTGAAACCAAGCCATGCCTGCGGGGAAACCCAAGACGAGCGGGTCATGGTGGAGAGGGCTGACAGAACGTGGTCCACTGGAGAAGGGAATGGCAAGCCACTTCAGTATGCTTGCCTTGAAAACCCCATGAACAGTATGAAAAGGTAAAATGATAGGATACCAAAAGTGGAACTCCCCAGGTCAGGAGGTGCCCAATATGCTACTGGAGATCAGTGGAGAAATAACTCCAGAAAGAATGAAGGGCTGGAGCCAAAGAAAGACAATACCCAGCTGTGGATGTGACTGGTGATAGAAGCAAGGTCCAATGCTGTAAAGAGCAATACTGCATAGGAACCTGGAATGTCAGGTCCATGAATCAAGGCATGAATCCAGAATCACTGCAGAATGTGACTGCAGCCATGAAATTAAAAGATGCTTGCTGCTTGGAAGAAAAGTTATGACCAACCTAGATAGCATATTCAAAAGCAGAGACATTACTTTGCTGACTAAGGTTCGTCTAGTTAAGGCTAAGGTTTTTCCTGTGGTCATGTATAGATGTGAGAGTTGGCTGTGAAGAAGCCTGAGCACTGAAGAATTGATGCTTTTGAACTGTGGTGTTGGAGAAGACTCTTGAGAGTCCCTTGGACTGCAAGGAGATCCACCCAGTCTATTCTGAAGATCAGCTCTGGTTGTTCTTTTGAAGCAATGATACTAAAGCTGAAACTCCACTACTTTGGCCACCTCATGAGAAGAGTTGACTCATTGGAAAAGACGCTGATTCTGGGAGGGATTGGGGAAGGGGGAGAAGGGGATTACCGAGGATGAGATGGCTGGATGGCGTCACTGACTCGATGGACATGAGTCTGAGTGAACTCGGGGAGTTGGTGGACAGGGAGGCCTGGTGTGCTGTGATTCATGGGGTCCCAGAGAGTCGGATACCACTGAGCGACTGAACTGAACTGAACTAAACTGAATCAAGGCAAATTGGAAGTGGTCAAATAGGAGACGGCAAGAGTGAACGTCCACATTCTAGGAATCAGTGAACTCAAATGGACTGGAATGGGTGACTTTAACTCAGATGACCATTATATCTACGATTGTGGGCAGGAATCCCTCAGAAGAAATGGAGTAGCCATCATGGTCAACAGAAGAGTCCGAAATGCAGTACTTGGATGCAGTCTCAAAAACGACAGAATGATCTCTGTTCGTCTCCAAGGCAAACCATTCAGTATCACAGTTATCCAAGTCTATGCCCGAACTAGTAATGCTGAAGAAGCTGAAGTTGAAAGGTTCTATGAAGATCTACAAGACCTTGTAGAACTAACACCAAAAAAAGTTGTCCTTTTCATTATAGGGGACTGGAATGCTAAAGTAGAAAGCCAAGAAACACCTGGAGTAACAGGCAAATTTGGCCTTGGAATGTGGAATGAAGCAGGGCAAAGACTAATAGAGTTTTGCCAAGAAAATGCACTGGTCATAGCAAACACCCTCTTCCAACAACACAAGAGAAGACTTTACATATGGACATCACCAGATGGTCAACACTGAAATCAGACTGATTATATTCTTTGCAGCTAAAGATGCAGAAGCTCTATACAGTCAACAAAAACAAGACCAGGAGCTGACTGTGGCTCAGATCATGAACTCCTTATTACCAAATTCAGACTTAAATTGAAGAAAGTAGGGAAAACTGCTAGACCATTCAGGTAAGAACTAAATCAAATCCCTTATGATTATACAGTGGAAGTGAGAAATAAATTTAAGGGCCTAGATCTGATAGATAGAGTGTCTGATGAACTATGGAATGAGGTTCGTGACATAGTACAGGAGACAGGGATCAAGACCATCCCCATGGAAAAGAAATGAAGCAAAATGGCTGTCTGGGGAGGACTTACAAATAGCTGTGAAAAGAAGAGAAGCGAAAAGCAAAGAAGAAAAGGAAAGATACAAGCATCTGAATGCAGAGTTCCAAAGAATAGCAACAAGAGATAAGAAAGCCTTCTTCAGTGATCAATGCAAAGAAATAGAGGAAAAGAACAGAATAGGAAAGACTAGAGAGCTCTTCAAGAAAATTAGAGCTACCAAGGGAACATTTCATGCAAAGATGGGCTCGATAAAGGACAGAAATGGTATGGACCTAACAGAAGCAGAAGATATTAAGTAGAGGTGGCAAGAATACACGGAAGAACTGTACAAAAAAGATCTTCACAACCCAGATAATCATGATGAGGTGATCACTCACCTAGAACCAGACATCTTGGAATGTGAAGTCAAGTGGGCCTTAGGAATCATCACTATGAACAATACTAGTGGAAGTGATGGAATTCCAGTTGAACTATTTCAAATGCTAAAAGATGATGCTGTGAAAGTGTTGCACTCAGCCTGCCAGCAAATTTGAAAAACTCAGCAGTGGCCACAGGACTGGAAAAGGTCAGTGTTCATTCCAATCCCAAAGAAAGCCAATGACAAAGAATGCTCAAACTACCACACAATTGCACTCATGTCACATGCTAGTAAAGTAATGTTCAAAATTCTCCAAAGCAGGCTTCAGCAATACATGAACCGTGAAATCCCTGATGTTCAACTGGCTTTAGGAAAGGCAGGGGAACCAGAGATCAAATTGTCAACATCTGCTGGATCATGGGAAAAGCAAGAGAGTTCCAAAAAAACATCTATTTCTGCTTTATTGACTATGCCAAAGCCTTTGACTGTGTGGATCACAATAAACTGTGGAAAATTCTGAAAGAGATGGGAATACCAGACCAGCTGACTTGCCTCTTGAGAAATCTGTATGCAGGTCAGGAAGCAACAGTTAGAACTGGACATGCAACAACACACTCATTCCAAATAGGAAAAGGAGTACATCAAAGCTGTATATTGTCACCCTGCTTATTTAACTTATATGCAGAGTACATCATGAGAAATGCTGGGCTGGAAGAAACACAAGATGGAATCAAGATTGCTGGGAGAAATATCAATAACCTCAGATATGCAGACGACACCACCCTTATGGCAGAAATTGAAGCCTCTTCATGACAGTGAAAGAGGAGAGTGAAAAAGTTGGCTTAAAGCTCAACATTCAGAAAATGAAGATCATGGCATCCAGTCCCATCACTTCATGGGAAATAGATGGGGAAACAGTGGAAACAGTGTCAGACTTTATTTTGGGGGGCTCCAAAATCACTGCAGATGGTGATTTCAGCCATGAAATTAAAAGACACTCCTTGGAAGGAAAGTTATGACCAACCTAGATAGTATATTCAAAAGCAGAGACAATACTTTGCTGACTAAGGTCCATCTAGTCAAGGCTATGGTTTTTCCTGTGGTCATGTATGGATGTGAGGGTTGGACTGTGAAGAAGTCTGAGTGCCAGAGAATTGATGCCTTTGAACTGTGGTGTTGGAGAAGACTCTTGAGAGTCCCTTGGACTGCAAGGAGATCCAACCAGTCCATCCTGAAGGAGATCAGCCCTGGTTGCTCTTTTGAAGCAATGACGCTAAAGCTGAAACTCCAGTACTTTTGCCACCTCATGAGAAGAGCTGACTCATTGGAAAAGACTCTGATGTCAGGAGAGATTGGAGGCAGGAGGAGAAGGGGACGACTGAGGATGAGATGGCTGGATGGCATTTCGGACTCGATGAATGTGAGTCTGAGCGAACACCTGGAGAAGGTGATGGACAGGGAGGCCTGGCATGCTGCAATTCATGGGGTCACAAAGAATCTGACATGACTGAGCAACTGAACTGAACTGTATTCAGTTGATTGCTAAATTTTGAAGAATGACATCTTAATAAATTTAAGGCTTCTTTTCTATGAACATGATATATCTTTCCCTTTACTTAGAACCACTTTCATTTATCTCCATAATGTTTTATAACTTTCAGTTTAGTGGAGCTGGATTTTGTTGCCATTGCTCTTAAATTCATCCTTAAGCATGTTAAGGTTTTAGATAGTATTGGGCTCTGATCCTTGAGAGGAGAAGCAAGCAGTCTAGCTTCATGTTTGCCCTAGCTTGCTGTCTAAGGTCCCTTTTTAGACAGGAGTTTAGAGACATAGAAACTTCTGTAAATGGTACTTTTAAACGGTATTTAAACATTTTTAAAAATTTCTATTACTGCTCTACATAAAATGTTTTTTGTTCCTTGGCGTATTTTAAGATTTTCTCTTCATCTTTGATTCTCAGTAGTTTGTCTATAATGACCACACATATGAGTTTCTATGCATTTATTCATATTAACATTTGCTGAGCACCTTGGACTTTTAAGTTGGTATTAATTAACATATTTGAGAACTTTTGGTGTCCCTGATAGCTCAGACAGTAAAGAATCTGCTGGCAATGCAGGTGACCTGAGTTCGATCCCTGGGTCAGGAAGATCCCTGGAGAAAGTTATGGCAACCCATTCCAGTATTCTTGCCTGGAGAACTCCATGGACGTGAGGATCCTGGCAGGCTTCCGTCCATGTGGCGGCAAAGAGTCAGACATGATTCACCAACTAACATTTGAGAACTTTGGGCTCATTATTTTGACAGTATTTTTGGCCTTGTTTTCTGTATCTTCTTTTTATGAAACTAAAATTACACCTCTATAAATTGCTTGATATTGTCCCACAAGTCATTCAGTTCAGTTCTCTTGCTCAGTCCTGTCCGACTCCTTGGGACCCCATGAATTGCAGCACACCAGGCCTCCCCGTCCATCACCAATTCCCAGAGTTCACTTAAACTCATGTCCATAAAGTCAGTGATGCCATGCAGCCATCTCATCCTCTGTCATCCCCTTCTCCTCTTGCCCCCAATCCCTCCCAGCATCAGAGTCTTTTCCACTGAGTAAACTCTCTGCATGAGGTGGCCAAAGTGTTAGAGTTTCAGCTCCATCATCAGTCCTTCCAGTGAATATTCAGGACTGATCTCCTTTAGGATGGACTGTTTGGATCTCCTTGCAGTCCAAGGGACTCTCAAGAGTCTTCTCCGACACCACAGTTCAAAAGCATAAATTCTTTGCCACTCAGCTTTCTTCACAGTCCAACTCTAACACCCATACGTGACCACATGAAAAACCATAGCCTTGACTAGATGGACCTTTGCTGGCAAAGTAATATCTTTGCTTTTCAATATACTATCTAGGTTGGTCATAACTTTACTTCCAAGGAGTAAGTGTCTTTTAATTTCATGGCTGCAATCACCATCTTCAGTGATTTTGGAGCCCCCCAAAATAAAGTCTGACACTGTTTCCACTGTTTCCCCATCTATTTCCCATGAAGTGATGGAACTGGATGCCATGATCTTCGTTTTTTGAATGTTTAGCTTTAAGCCAACTTTTTCAATCTCCTCTTTCACTTTCATCAAGAGGCTTTTTAGTTCCTTTTCACTTTCTGCCATAAGGGTGGTGTCATCTGCATATCTGAGGTTATTGATATTTCTCCCGGCAATCTTAATTCCAGTTTGTGCTTCTTCCAGCCCAGCATTTCTCATGATGTACTCTGCATATAAGTTAAATAAGCAGGGTGACAATATATAGCCTTGACGTACTCCTTTTCCTATTTGGAACCAGTGTGTTGTTGCATGCCCAGTTCTAACTGTTGCTTCCTGACCTGCATACAGATTTCTCAAGAGGCAGGTCAGCTGGTCTGGTATTCCCATCTCTTTCAGAATTTTCCACAGTTTATTGTGATCCACACAGTCAAAGGTTTTGGCATAGTCAATAAAGCAGAAATAGATGTTTCTCTGGAACTCTCTTGCTTTTTCCATGATCCAGCAGATGTTGACAATATGATCTCTGGTTCCTCTGCTTTTTCTAAAACCAGCTTGAACATCAGAGAGTTCATGGTTCATGTACTGCTGAAGCCTGGCTTGGAGAATTTTGAACATTACTTTCCTGGCATGTGAGATGAGTGCAATTGTGCGGTAGTTTGAGCATTCTTTGTCACTGCCTTTCTTTGGGATTGGAATGAAAACTGACGCCAGCTGCATCAGACCACGCAAAAGTGCAGCCGAGGAGCTACCCCACGTCTAAGGTCAGGGGAGGCAGCCGAGAGGAGCTACCCCACGTCCAAGGAGTGGCGGCTGTGCAGGCGCAGGAGGGCCGAGAGGAGCTACTCCGTGTTTAAGGGCAGAAGGGGTGGCCGTGAGGAGATACCCCTCGTCCAAGATCAGGAGCAGCAGCTGTGCTTTGCTGGAGCAGCTGTGAAGAGATACCGCACAAGTCATTGGGGGTCTGCTAATTCCTTCCTCTTTTCTCTTTGGGTTAATTTCTGTTGACCTGTCTTAAGGTTCGCCGATCCTTACTTCTGTAGCACGTAATCTTCCTTGAAGTCCATCCAGTGAATTTTTTATTTTACATTTATTTTTTATTTCTATAATTTTTATTCAGTTATTTTTATTATTTGAATTTCTGTATTAGAATTCTACAATTTAACACATTTTTTTCTATACCATCCTTTAAATTCTTGAAAAGGTTAATATACTTGTTTGAAATTTCTGTATGCTAATCCCAATATTAAGGTCATCTTAACTGCGTCTACATTGAGTGCTTTTAATCTTGGTCATGGGACCCATTTTCCTGATAGTTTCTGCTGGGGGTGCTCTGCAGAAAGAGTGGAGGCAGTGGAACTTCCCTCAGCAAAGCCGAGGGGTCCCGAGGAGAGGTGAGCCTGCTGTCCGCCAACCCAGCCCCTCGCGAGCGAGAGACAATCAGACGCGACAGCGGTTCCGTCGAAGCGGTTCCACTTTATTGCTGCAAACTCCCAGCTTATATAGGCAAGCAGGGGGTGGTTTAGGAGGGACTTTCCATAGTTGCACCAGTCACGTTAAAGGTCAAGTCATTATGTGCCTTCAGTTGTACCAATCACGTTAAAGGTCAAATCCTCACGTGCATGGAAATGAAGAGAGCCAATCAAAAACTTTGACAGACATAGACCCCGCCCCTATCACTTCCACCAGGCACCTAGTTTCCAACCGCTTCCAACTGTCAAGCTAGCCCCTTTTCAACTGCTTCCAACTGTCAAGCTAGCCCCCCTTTTTTTTTCCTCTGAGGTTTCCCATTTAGGGCCCCACATCTCCCCCTTTTTATTTTATTTAAGCCCTCGAGACATTTGTATTGATGTTCTGTAGAGCAAGGCGTAAAGC
>SJYF01000297.1:734099-747073 GCA_006410515.1 Procapra przewalskii | reverse complement strand
CCTATCACTTCCACCAGGCGCCTAGTTTCCAACCGCTTCCAACTGTCAAGCTAGCCCCTTTTCAACTGCTTCCAACTGTCAAGCTAGCCCCTTTTCAACTGCTTCCAACTGTCAGGCTAGCCCCCCCTTTTTTTTTCCTCTGAGGTTTCCCATTTAGGGCCCCACATTTTGCATGTATAGTAATCTTATATATTATACAGATAATGCGAAGTAGGTGGGGAATCTATATTGATTTCCTCTATAAACAATATTGGTTTAGATCTGAAAAGTGGTTAAATTAATGGCTGGTCATTCTGCTTCCATGAAGATTGGCTTTAGGCATGTGGTCCTTTGTCTTATAGTACAATTATTTGAGGGTCACATTATGTTTTGAATAGTGCCCTTCCCAAATTTATATGTTGAAGCCCAATCTCTAATGTGACTGTATTTGGGGATAGAGAATTTTAAGATGCAAATAAGATTAAATGAGGTCATAAAGGTAAGGTTGTCATCTAAGAGTATTAGTGTAGTTGTGAGAAGTGGAAGAGACAACAGGCTTGTGTGCGTACAGAGGAAGGGCTTTGTGAAGACACAGCAAGAAGCCAGCCATCCATGAATTGGAAAGAGAGGTTTCACCAGAAACCGATCCTGCAGGCACGCTGAGCTTGGACTTCAGCCTCCAGAACTGTGAGAAAGCAAATCTGTGTTGTTTAAGCCCCCCACATGGTCACCCAAACAGACTAACATGGGTCATTCGCTTTGTCACTTCAGTCGTGTCCGACTCTGCAACCCCGTAGACTAGCCCACCAGGCTCCTCTGTCCATGGGATGTCCCAGGCAAGAGCACTGGAGTGGACTGCCATCTCCTTCTCCAGTATAGGTCTTAATGGAATGCTTAATGAACTCAGTGAGGTCTCTCTGCTCCAACTGACTGAAATATTCAACTTTTACCAGCACTGTGTGACTACTGGTATTTGCGTTCAGCTCTCTGCCCATCATCAACCACTTTCTGCTATACTTTATGAGGTCTTGTATGCATACATAGCTTAGTTCATAACAAAAATCTGAAGGAAAAAAAAGAAAAGCCACAAAGACTTTTGGAACTTGTCTCTTCAGAGTTCCCCTTTTGGAGAAATACCACGCTGCGTCAGCTGGCTGAACTCCAGCCTCACCACCTCATTTCAGTGGCACCATCATCTTCCTGTTTGACTTCTATCTCCTCAAATTCTGGTCTGGAAAGTACCTGCAGGCAAAAAGCTGAGGGCATGTGGGGCTCACCCTCTGTGTTACACTTTTCTTAAGGAAGGATCACAGTCCTGCATGGTCTAAAAAGAGCTGCCACATAAACTTCACCCAGGTTTAGAGTTGTGTATGGTGGGAGCATTAAGTTCAACAGCAGCTATTTCAGCATATTTAGAAACAGTGACTTAGGAATTTTCTGTTGAAAGGTCATATCATGTAAAATGTAAGAGATGGTATAAATGTTCTTACTATACCTGGCAGCTCATGATCACACCTGGGAGGTTGAGCAATATGTCAAAATTACTTGGCAGTTCTCACTGGTGCACACAGAAACACACACACACACACACACACACACACACACACACACACACACTTTACAAACTGATTTATACAATGCTATACATAAGTTATGACCAACCTAGATAGCATATTCAAAAGCAGAGACATTACTTTGCCAACAAAGGTTCATCTAATCAAGGCTATGGTTTTTCCAGTGGTCATGTATGGATGTGAGAGTTGGACTGTGAAGAAAGCTGAGTGCCGAAGAATTGATGCTTTTGAACTGTGGTGTTGGAGAAGACTCTTGAGAGTCCCTTGGTTAGTTAGTTAAGTTGCTCAGTCATGTCCGACTCTTTGTGACCCTGTGGACTGTAGCCCACCAGGCTCCTCCATCCATGGGATTCTCCAGGCAAGAATACTGGAGTGGGTTGCTATGTCCTTCTCCAGAGGATCTTCCCAACCCAGGGATCAAACCCAGGTCTGCCGCATTAGACCTGGGTTCGAGAGCCCCTTGGACTGCAAGGAAATCCAACCAGTCCATTCTAAAGGAGATCAGTCCTGGGTGTTCATTGGAAGGACTGATGATGAAGCTGAAACTCCAACACTTTGGCCACCTCATGCGAAGAGTTGACTCATTGGAAAAGACCCTGATGCTGGGAGAGATTGGGGGCAGCAGGAGAAGGGGATGACAGAGGATGAAATGGCTGGATGGCATCACCGACTTGATGGACACAAGTCTGAGTAAACTCCGGGAGTTGGTGATGGACAAGGAAGCCTGGTGTGCTGTGATTCATGGGGTTGCAAAGAGTCGGACACGACAGAATGACTGAACTGAACTTATACACAGAAAAATATATATAATACCACACAATTTTTCAATTTTAAGCAACTTTCACAGTCCTTATATTATAAAAAAATAGCAGTCACAACTAAATTTAATCTGCAACCATAATTCAGCTATAGTAATCCAGCATTATTAAGATTTTAGACTTTAAGACTTTAGGTTTTGTTTTAGAATTTAAACCATTTTTTCTTATTTCATGTGGATAGTAATAAATATTTAATTTATGAAGGAGAGAGGCACAATGAAGGTGGTGTAAATCTTGGTGTCAATATATATGAGTTCAAATCCTATGAATTATACCTTTATTCATTCTTTAAACTCTGTGACCTTGGGAGAGTTACTGGACTTTACTGAATTATACTTTTTACATTTCTGAAACAGGGTAATAAACCTAAAAGGATTGTTTTGAGACCAAGTGAGTATCACAGGTGGAGAAGTTGACAGGTACTCAATCAGTTCAGTTCAGTCACTCAGTCACGACTGACTCTTTGTTGGTCCCCATGGACTGCAGCACACCAGGCCTCCCTGTCCATCACCAACTCCTGGAGTTATTCAAACTCATGTCCATCGAGTTGGTGATGCCATCCAACCATCTTTTCCTCTGTCATCCCCTTCTCCTCCTGCCTTCAATCTTTCCCAGCATCAGGGTCTTTTCAAATAAGTCAGTTCTTCACATCAGGTGGCCAAAGTGTTGGAGTTTCAGCTTCAGCATCAGTCCTTCCAATGAATATTCAGGATTGATTTCTTTTAGAATGGACTGGTTGGATCTCCTTGTAGTCAAAGGGACTCTCAAGGGTCTTCTCCAACACCACAGTTCAAAAGCATCAGTTCTTTGGTGCTCATCTTTACAGTCCAACTCTCACATCCATACATGGCCACTGGAAGAACCATAGCCTTGACTAGACGGACCTTTGTTGGCAAAGTGATGTGTCTGCTTTCTAATGTGCTGCCAACAGGTCTTAGTTGTGACCTGCAGGATCACCACGACTGAGTACTATTGGATAGGCACTCAATAAATAAGGCTTAAATCTAAAAAAAAAAAGAAGAACTGTAATCTTTGAGTATTTAAAAATTTTTTAAAGTTAAAAAGTAAAGCTAACTTGTAAGCCCTTCTGTTCATAGTGGAGCCCAAAGAAACATTTAATTAACTAAAATAGTGAAAGTGACGACTCACATCTAAGCAGTGATTCATGCCTTCCTGTCTACAATGATGAGCTAAAGAATATATTGAAATGCATACAGAAGTTTCAACAGGCTCAAATTATTCTGATAAAGATATGTGCTTACTTTCTCAAGGAAGTAGTTGTGGGGAAATACGTCAGAAGCTCAACGCCACTAATATCTGGCTTGTAACATATTGCTGTGTCACGATTAGCTGGTTCTTTTAGAAATAACAGATCTGTTACTTAGAGCGGAGAAGGCAATGGCACCCAGTCCAGCACTCTTGCCTGGAAAAGCTCATGGACAGAGGAGCCTGGCGGGCTGCAGTCCATTGGGTCGCTGAGGGTCGGACACGACTGAGCGACTTCCCTTTCACTTTTCACTTTCATGCATTGGAGAAGGCAATGGCAACCCACTCCAGTGTTCTTGCCTGGAGAATCCCAGGGACGGGGGAGCCTGGTGGGCTGCTGTCTGTGGGGTCACACAGAGTTGGACACGACTGAAGCGACTTAGCAGCAGCAGCAGAATTATGTTAGAGAGCTTCTGGGCTGATGGTTTTACAGTCGAGTTCGGAGGAATCCTAGCGCTCTGAGGATGTACTTTAGAGGTTGTTAGGGTCCTACATATGATTTCAGTTAAAGAAGGAAGACAGGGAAGGCAGAAAAGAGAAAGGGAGGGAGGGAAGTAGATTGAAATAATTATTGCTCTTGCAAAACTCTGATAGGACCTGATTCTAACAATAGCAACATCAACATTGTCATAGTTATCAAGAACTTAAATACATTCTCAAAAAATTCTATGAGGACAATCTTATCCTCATTTTATACATGCAGATATTAAGACTCAGGCTGTCCAAGTTGTGAAATTAGAGCTGAGCTAGGATTAAAATTGGAGAAGGCAGTGGCACCCCACTCCAGTACTCTTGCCTGGAAAATCCCATGGATGGAGGAGCCTGGTGGGCTGCAGTCCATGGGATCACTGAGGGTCAGACACGACTGAGCGACTTCACTTTCACTTTTCACTTCCATTCATTGGAGAGGGAAATGGCACCCCACTCCAGTGTTCTTGCCTGGAGAATCCCAGGGACGGGGGAGCCTGGCAGGCTGCCGTCTCTGGGGTCACACAGAGTCGGACACGACTGAAGTGACTTATCAGTAGCAGGATTAAAGTAAGCATGACTGATTTCAATATCTGTTCCCTTTCCAACATGCTGCACTGCCCCTAGTTATAGTGACTTTCATGGGAGGCTACCTGCATAATGCAAATTAGCAAGGGAAAAGCTTATTAAGGAAAGCTCTTGGACTCACCATTTGTGAAGAATGAAGCAAAATAGGGAAGAGGGGAGAAGCTGGGTTGGAATGAAGTCACAGTAATGCCTCAGATGACCTTGAAACATCAGGTGATGTTGGAATGGCCCATTAGACTTGTCTAAGTCTCATGAGGGTCAGCCTCTTACTCATGTGTCAATAAGTCAATGAAAATGGTCTGCCCTGAGAAGGGGACTTGATCTTGGGCAAGGAAACTCTCTTCAGAGAAGCAGCTTCCAAAGAGGGCTGAAGGCTGAGCTGTCATTCAGCAGCATTACAAGGAGCTTGGGAAAGAAGCCCTTCGGTGTGAAGGGGTGCTGGGCAGCACAGCAGAGCAGCCCTGCGTGCTGTTTCCTGAGGCGCTTGCTTCCAGATGCAGAGCCATCAAAACGAAATCTCTGTCAGGAGTGAAAAAAGGCTACATGCAGAACAAAAAGCATGTGAGGGCTAAAGGAATTTAACTGTCTTTATACAGAAAAAGGAAGCTTCAGAGGACACACCCACATGGAAGGTAACAGCTAAGGGTAATCAATTAAAAAACCCTGCCGAGAAAGCCTACTCCTTAAAACTCACACCCAGGCACTTTTTAAAGTCTTATAAGTAAGTGGAATGATATAAAACACCTGTGTACTCATCACCTAGCCAAGTTAATTAGAAATAGTTTGTTCTTTACACTAAATATTTAAGGTAAATATTCAAACGAATAGACAGTTGGATCAACTTGTATATCCCTCCAAGACTCCATGTTGCTCTTTGCTTTAGTACGATTTTTATAAACATTGGAGCCCTCAGCAAAGCTCGTGCGTTCATGGTTTCCTGAGAATGCATCCTACGGTCGCCAGAGCACAGGAAGAAGGGCCACGGGCCCGGCATGGAGGAGAGGCACACGCGCAGTCTCTTCATGTTGCCCCCAGGTGTTCGGAGAAACCGTCCAAGTCTGTAGCTACATTCCATTTTCATTTCCATTATGACTTGCGCTCTTTTTCTTGTTAAATGTCTCTTGGTTCATAGAGTATGAAGTCTGTCAATTTTTTTAGTCCTAATCAAAGAGCATATATTTGGTTTTACATTCTTTGGCTTATCTTTTTACCCTCATTAATTTATGCTGATTATTTTTATTCCTTAAAGAATTTTTTGTTTGTTTTACTTTGTTCACTTTTTGACTTCTTGAGTTGAATGCTACTAATTTTAAGAGTTCTTTACTACCATGACATTTAAAGCTATAAATGCTCTCCTATATACAGCTATAGCTGCACGGCACACTTCTTCATATGTATTATCTTAACTATGACCCAAGGCATTTAAACATGTTTTTGCACTTGCAGAGGGTTCTCTGTAAACTATCACAATCACTGTGTGCAAGGCTTTTCTCTTTATTATTACTTTGCTGCTTTCAAGTCTGCGCCTCACTCCAGCCACTTCTCCCTTAAGGCGCCCACTCTAATGTGTGGATGCTTGTCTTTCAGCATGCATGTCTCTTTGGATAGAGTGTTTGTAATTATAGCTTTTATTTTACATAGGTGATTGTCACTCGGTCATGTCTCTTTGTAACTCCAAGGACTGTAGCATGCCCGATTTCCCTGTCCTTCACTATCTCCTGGAGTTTGTTCAAATTCACGTCCATTGAGTCGATGATGCCACCCAACCATCTCATCCCCTGTTGCCTCCTTCTCCTCTTGCCCTCAATTTCCCCTACCATAAGGGTCTTTTACAACGAGTTGGCTCTTCACATCAGGTGCTTTCTAAAATGCTGTCCAGGTTTGTCATAGCTTTTCTTCTAAGGAGCAACTGTCTTTTAATTCTCTGCCTGCAGTCACCATCAGCAGAGATTTAGGGACCCAAGAAAGTCCCACTGTTCCCACTGCTTCCCCCTCTATTTCCCATGAAGTGATGGGACCAGATGCCATGATCATAGTTTTCTGAATGTTGAGAAATGTTTAAACCAGTTTTTCACTCTCTCCTTTCACCTTCATCAACAGGTTCTTTAGTTCCTCTTCACTTTCTGCCATTAGGGTGGTGTCATCTGCATATCTGAGGTTGTTGATATTTCTCCCAGCAATCTTGACTCCAGCTTGTGTTTTTATCCAGCTCAGCATTTCACATGATGTACTTGGCATAGAAGTTAAATAAGCAGGGTGAAAGTATACAGCCTTGATGTACTCCTTTCCCAATTTGCAACCAGTCTGTTGTTCATGTTCAGTTCTGACTGTTGCTTCTTGTCCTGTATACAGGTTTCTCAGGAGACAGGTAAGGTGGTCTGGTAGTCCCATCTCTGTGATGCACATAGTCAAAGGCTTTAGTGCAGGCAATGAAACAAGAGTAGATGTTTTTCTGGAATTTCCTTGATTTTTCCACGATCCACTGGATGTTGGCAATTTGAGCTCTGGGTCCCCTGCCTTTTCTAAATCCAGCTTGTATATCTAGAAGTTCTTCGTTCAAATACTGCTGAAGTCTAGCTTGAAAGATTTTGAGCATTGCCTTGCTAGCTGGTTCAGATGGTAAAGAATGTGCCTGCAATACAGGAGAACTGGGTTTGAGCCCTGGGTCAGGAAGATCCCCTGGAGAAGAGAATGGCTACCCACTTCAGTATTCTTGCCTGGAGAATTCCATGCACAGAAGGCCTGTTGAGCTACACCCCATGGGTCACAGAGAGTCCAACAAGAGATAGGTGGTACTCTATGAATCCGATTCTCTTTTTTTGTTGTTGTTTTTCTCATATTTTATTTTTAAGGTCTCTATATGGTGCTTTGTGAGCATCCAGTTAATTTTTTTCTCCTGTGGAATGTGTCTACCACATATTAGTGAGTGAGTGAAGTCACTCAGTTGTGTCCGACTCTTTGAGACCCCATAGACTGTAGCCCACCAGGCTCCTCCATCCGTGGAATTTTCCAGGCAAGAATGCTGGAGTGGGTTGCCATTTCCTTCTCCTACCACATATTATTTAGCTATAAAATTATTTAGCCTTAAAATGAAGACAGCTAGATTTCTTTCAACTTTTCACTACCATGGAGGTATAGAGTAGCATACTGGTAAGTCTTGTGCTGATTAGAAGAAATAATAAATGTAAGATGCTTAGAGTTGCTGCTACCCTGCAAGAGCAAAGTGAATAGCAACTATCAATATTCCTCTTCTTTTAAGCTGAAAACTGTTTTCAATAAACCTTCCAAGCTTTCACGACCAAATGTGCCTGTGTTGAGAAAGAAGTGGAGAGCAACATGAAGAATTGCATCCTGAGCACTCCCCAACTCTGCACTGAAGCTTCTCCTCCTCCAAGATATCGAGCTTCAGATGGGCGCAGAGCACCCATGCGAGAGCTTGCAGCCCACACTTGAGCTACTTCCCTGTCAGGAAGTCATGCTCCTTTCTGATTTGAGAGAAGAAGGAACTAGACTCTTTTCAGACAGGTTGCTACAGATCTGCTCCTGGCAGCCAACTTGCAGGCATCCAGGCTGCTGCTGAGCTGGCCCAGAGTACACCAGGGAACGAGCAAGAAGCAACAGGAGGGAAATAAGCAACTAGCCAGAGCAGTCAGTGTGATAAAGCAAAAGGAATGTCGACTCCATATGGGCTGCCCTTAGCTTCCAAAATCCTCTAGAAATTCTGCTGCCTGCAAACATATTACACAAAATAGAATGAAATAAGCAGTGGATTGATAGGGTGAATCTGCTGTGTTCTCTGGGGCTCTGGAACCTCGTGGTGTTATCTCTGACACTTCACATGCCTCCTTTGGGTCACAGTTTCCATATTAGTGGCATGAAGACTTTAGATAAGATTTTCTCTATCTTCCTCAGTCTCAGCTTTTCTTTATTTTAAGGAAATATGTTTTATGATCCATACTTATTAAAATGATGCTTTTCTTCTTGCTTTCAATTAGCATTTTTCTATTAAAATTGAAAGAAGAGATGAAAGGATAGTCACAGATGGATGCAGATAAATAATGGTCAGCTAACACATGGTGAAGCCTGAATCAGTCCCAAAACACTTCTTATGCAGGATTTATATCTCAGAATGTGGAGGTTGAAAATTTTAAATCATCTAGTCTAACCTCTTCATCTTACAAATGGAAAGAATATGAGGTGTGAAGCAGTGAAAATACTGCCTTTGTAATGACTGGTTAGTTAGATAAAGGACAGCATGAAACTCCAGATTATCTGAATGCCTAGCTGTAGCATCTATCTCTGGGAAAGAGTCAATATCAGATCTGTGTGTGTTGAATACCAAGATGACTCAGACTAACTTACCTTTTATTGGAGAAGGAAATGGCAACCCACTCCAATATTCTTGCCTGGAGAATCCCAGGGATGGGGAAGCCTGGTGGGCTTCTGTCTATGGGGTCGCACAGAGTCGGACACGACTGAAGTGACTTAGCAGCAGCAGCTTACCTTTTAGGGGGAGAATGAATCAGATTGGACATTACCTTCTCACGTTCCCCTGGAGAATATGCAAATTGGTACAAACTTTCTGAAGGGCAATCACGCCATATCTATTAGAAGTAAAAACACCCATACCTTATGACCAGCGTAATGTATCTACCCTACTAGCTACCTACCCTTCAGAAATACCAGCTGTGTTGACAGAGACTTGGACAAGAATGTTTGATTAGAGCTTCATTTGTAAGAGCCAAATTGGAAAGAACACTTTGAGTTCTGGTGATATCAGCAGAGGACAAGTCAGTGGAGGATGAATTCAGAATCAGCGCATCTGATAGAATCCTTCTGCTTGGGTGAAAGCATTTAAGAGGATGTGCTGGCTGATGAGATAAAGGTGGGGGAATCCTGGGTCTCAAGCATCCTTGACTGAACACAGGAGAATGGAGTTGCAATTTACTGAGATGGGGAAATCTGTGGTCAGAGCTCATTTGAAATCGGTGGTGGTAGAAGGGAGGAATCAAGAGCTCGTTTCTGGATGAGTTGAACCTGTGATGCCTGTTATATATATCCATAGGGACGTCAAGTGGATGAGTCTGGAGTTCAAAAGAGAAATCTAGGCTAGTGACAGAAATTGGGAAATAATCTACGAAAGATTATCTTTTTACACCTGAGTTGGATGAGTGCATCTAGGGGCAAATGTAGAGCCTCGGAATTTAGAGGACAGAGATAGAAGCCGAACAGGGAGGAAACACAAGGTAGCAAGGAAAAGTGAGGATTCGGGAGTGGTTATCTTGGAAGCCAAGTGCAGGATGAGGTGAAAGTGGGAGTGGTCAAGCGAGTTAGATCTGAAAAATGCTGTTCAGTGCTGTGGCAGATTTTGAAAACCACTTTTATGTTGGTTTTAGGTTAAAAATAATTTTTTTTAAGTTCTACTATGAGTAAAGAATCTGAAAACCCGAAAACATTGAGTAGGGGAACCAATCCGTGTGGTCCACGGCCTCAGCAGTTTTCCTCCTCACAAAACACACTCTGTTGCTGGAACTTTATTAGGGCACTTAGAAAATCCAGAACATATTATGAAGACAAGAAAAATATTCTTTTCATAGGTTTTCATATAATTCTAGTAATCATAGATTAGACTTAAGTTTCCAGTTTAGCTTTTCAGAATGGTTATAAGAATGAATTACTGACATGACTAAACATGCTTCTTAGATACTTGGGTGAAATTTGACTATCAGGAGCTACAGAGACATTTTTGAAAGCCTTCCAATTTACCTGAATTTGATGTGCATTTACACATGTCAGTAGGTAGTCAGTTTGTACTTTTTTTAAGATTATGATCTTATGCCAGCTACTCAGACCCTGATGCTGGGAAAGAGTGAAGCCAAAAGGAGAAAAGTGCCCCAGAGGATGAGATGGCTGGATAGCACTACTGACTCAGTCTCTGATTTTCTTGAAGAGATCTCTAGTCTTTCCCATTCTGTTGATTTCCTCTGTTTCTTTTCACTGATCCTGAGGAAGGCTTTCTTATCTCTTGTTGCTATTCTTTGGAACTCTGCATTCAGATGCTTATATCTTTCCTTTTCTCCTTTGCTTTCGCCTCTCTTCTTTTCACAGCTATTTGTAAGGCCTCCCCAGGCAGCCATTTTGCTTTTTTGCATTCCTTTTCCATGGGGATGGTCTTGATCCCTGTCTCCTGTACAATGTCACAAACCTCATTCCATAGTTCATCAGGCACTCTATCAGATCTAGGCCCTTAAATCTATTTCTCACGTCCAGTGTATAATCATAAGGGATTTGATTTAGATCATACCTGAATGGTCTAGCAGTTTTCCCTACTTTTTTCAGTTTCAGTCTGAATTTGGCAATAGAAGCTCATGGTCTTGTTTTTGCTGACTGTATAGAGCTTCTCCATCTTTGGCTGCAAAGAATATAATCCATCTGATTTGATGTCCATATGTAGAGTCTTCTCTTGTGTTGTCGGAAGAGGGTGTTTGCTATGACCAGTGCATTCTCTTGGCAAAACTCTATTAGCCTTTGCCCTGCTTCATTCCATATTCCAAGCCCAAATTTGCCTGTTACTCCAGGTGTTTCTTGGCTTCCTACTTTTGCATTCCAATCCCCTATAATGAAAAGGACATCTTTTTGGGTGTTTGTTCTAAAAGGTCTTGTAGGTCTTCATAGAACCATTCAACTTCAGCTTCTTCAGCATTACTGGCTGGGGCATAGACTTGGATTACTGTGATATTGAATGGTTTTCCTTGGAAATGAACAGAGATCATTCTGTAGTTTCTGAGACTGCATCCAAGCACTGCATTTCAGACTCTTTTGTTGACTGTGATGGCTACTCCATTTCTTCTGAGGGATTTCTGCCCACAGTAGTAGATATAATGGTCATCTGAGTTAAATTCACCCATTTAGTCCATTTCAGTTCGCTGATTCCTAGAATGTCAACATTCACTCTTGCCATCTCTTGTTTGACCACTTCCAGTTTGCCTTGATTCATGGACCTGACATTCCAGGTTCCTATGCAATACTGATCTTTATAGCATTGGATCTTGCTTCTATCACCAGTCACATCCCCAACTGTGTATTGTTTTTGCTTTGGCTCCATCTCTTCATTCTTTCTGGAGTTATTTCTCCACTGATCTCCAGTAGCATATTGGGCTCCTACCCACCTGGGGAGTTCCTCTTTCTGTATCCTATCATTCTGCCTTTTCCTACTGTTCATGGGGTTCTCAAGGCAAGAATACTCAAGGCAAGATGGGCTCAATAAAGGACAAAAATGGTATGGACCTAACAGAAGCAGATGATATTAAGAGGAGGTGGCAAGAATACACAGAAGAACTGTACAAAAAAGATCTTCATGACCCAGATTAATCATGATGGTGTAATCACTCACCTAGAGCCAGACATCCTGTAATGTGAAGTCAAGCGGGCCTTAGGAAGCATCACTACGAACAAAGCTAGTGGAGGTGATGGGATGCCAGTTGACCTATTTCAAATCCTGAAAGATGATGCTGTGAAAGTGCTGCACTCAATATGCCAGCAAATTTGGAAATCTCAGCAGTGGCCACAGGACTGGAAAAGGTCAGTTTTCATTCCAATCTCAAAGAAAGGCAATGCCAAAAAATGCTGAAACTACCACACAATTGCACTCATCTCACATGCTAGTAAAGTAATGCTCAAAATTCTCCAAGCCAGGCTTCAGCAATAAGCGAACCATGAACTTCCAGATGTTCAAGCTGGATTTAGAAAAGGCAGAAGAACCAGAGATCAAATTTCCAACATCTGCTGGATCATGGAAAAAGCAAGAGAGTTCCAGAGAAACATCTATTTCTGCTTTATTGACTATGCCAAAGCCTTTGACTGTGTGGATCACAATCAACTGTGGAAAATTCTGAAAAAGATGGGAATACCAGACCAGCTGACCTGCCTCTTGAGAAATCTGTATGCAGGTCAGGAAACAACAGTTAGAACTGGACATGGAACAATAGACTGGTTCCAAATAGGAAAAGGAGTACATCAAGGCTGTATATTGTCAGCCTGTTTATTTAACTTTTATGCAGAGTACATCATGAGAAATGCTGGGCTGGAAGAAGTACAAACTGGAATCAAGATTCCTGGGAGAAATATCAATAACCTCAGATATGCAGATGACACCCTTATGGCAGATAGTGAAGAGGAACTCAAAAGCCTCTTGATGAAAGTGAAAGAGGAGAATGAAAAAGTTGGCTTAAAGCTCAACATTCAGAAAACGAAGATCATGGCATCCAGTCCCATCACTTCA
>SJYF01000297.1:713291-723832 GCA_006410515.1 Procapra przewalskii | reverse complement strand
AAAGCCCTATGCTAATACTCCAAACTCTCTGTGCTGTTTATGGTTGAGAGGTTGTCACACAAGCTAGTCTGTCAGCAGAGAGGTTTGACCTGAGACACCCTGGTCACGCCCAGGGCAGGGAATTAGCAGTAATTATTTGCACAACAAATGAAAAAACCCTTCACCAATATAATTCCTAATCAACCCACTAATACTATACTAATAATCTTCTAACTTCTCAAAAGAGTCTGTATTTAGAAAGTTTTAAAGCATCTTGTGCCTCTCACATTTGGGGGGGTTGTAAACAATCACATGCGGCCGGACGAACCTGATCAGGCAGGCTAGAGAACCTTCAGAGTTTGTAAGTTGATGCATTCTTGTCACACCCAGGAATTTTTATTAACTGGAGCTGCAAGTTAACTCCTTCTCCGAGAGAAATGGTTATGGGGGAAAGCTCCCCATAAAGTACTCTGGTTTTGGGGTAGAAGCTCGGGAACAGGGGATTTCTTGAGGCTTGATTATGCCTTTGCGTATGCCAAGCTTCTTTTTCCTCATGACCTTTGCCATGGGCGGAGTTCCTCACACTGGCCCCCAACAGATAACAAAGGAACATTTCATGCAAAGATGGGCTTGATAAAGGACAGAAGTGGTATGGACCTAACAGAAGCAGATGATGTTAAGAGGAGGTGGTAAGAATACACAGAAGAACTGTACAAAAAAGATCTTCACGACCCAGATAATCATGATGGTGTGATCACTCATCTAGAGCCAGACGTCCTAGAATGTGAAGTCAAGTGGGCCTTAGGAAGCATCACTATGAACAAAGCTAGTGGAAATGATGGAATTCCAGTGGAGCTGTTTCAAATCCTGAAAGATGATGCTGTGAAAGTGCTGCACTCAATATGCCAGCAAATTTGGAAAACTCAGCAGTGGTTACAGGACTGGAAAAGGTCAGTTTTCATTCCAATCCCAAAGAAAGGCAATGCCAAAGAACACTCAAACTATCACACAATTGTACTCATCTCACACACTGGCAAAGTAATGCTCAAAATTCTCCAAGCCAGGCTTCAGCAATATGTGAACTGTGAACTTTCAGATGTTCAAGCTGGTTTTAGAAAAGGCAGAGGAATCAGAGATCAAATTTCCAACATCCACTGGATCATGGAAAAAGCAAGAGAGTTCCAGAAAAACATCTATTTCTGCTTTATTGACTATGCCAAAGCCTTTGACTGTGTGGATCACAACAAACTGTGAAAAATTCTTCAAGAGATGGGAATACCAGACCAGCTGACCTGCTTCTTGAGAAATCCGTATACAGATCATGAAGCAACAGTTAGAACTGGACATGGAACTGGTTCCAAGTAGGAAAAGGAGTACATCGAGGCTGTATATTGTCACCCTGCTTTATTTAACTTTTATGCAGAGTACATCATGAGAAACGCTGGGCTGGATGAAGTACAAATTGGAATCAAGATTGCCGGGAGAAATATCAATAACCTCAGATATGCAGATGACACCACCCTTGTGGTATAAAGTGAAGAAGAACTAAAAAGCCTCTTGATGAAATTGAAAGAGGAGAGTAGAAAAGTTGGCTTAAAGCTCACCATTCAGAAAACGAACATCATGCCTCTGGTCCCATCACTTCATGGCAAAAAGATGGGAAAACAGTGGCAACAGTGGCTGACTTTACTTTTGGGGGGCTTCAAAATGAGTGTAGATGGTGATTGCAGCCATGAAATTAAAGGATAGTTGCTTCTTGGAAGGAAAGTTATGACCAAGCTAGATAGCATGTTGAAGAGCAGAGACATTGCTTTGCCAACAAAGGCCCATCCAGTCAGGCCTATGGTTTTCCAGTGGTCATGTATGGATGTGAGAGTTGGACCATAAAGAAAGCTGAGTGCCAAGGTATTGATGCTTTTGAACTGTGGTGTTGGAAAAGACTCTTGAGAGTCCCTTGGACTGCAAGGAGATCCAGCCAGTCCATCCTAAAGGAGATCAGTCCTGGGTGTTCATTGGAAGGACTGATGTTGAAGCTGAAACTCCAATACTTTGGCCATGTCATGCGAAGAGCTGACTCATTGGAAAAGACTCTGATGCTAGGAAAGATTGAGGGCAGGAGGAGAAGGGGACGACAGAGGATGAGATGGTTGGATGGCATCACCGACTCAGTGAACATGAGTGATGGACAGGGGTGCCTCGCGTACTACAGTCCATGGGTCACAAAGAGTCACATATGATTGACTAAACGGAGCAGAACTGAACTGAACTTTGTTTACATGGTTTTTCAGGCATAGAGAGATAATCTAAATGATAGAGTCAGAGGAGAGTGAAATCAAGGATTACCAAGTCCAGAGAGACGACGAATGACACTTGAGCTATGCTTCAGAGGATGGCTAGGTAGTTGCAGAGATAGTTTACACAATTGTAGAGACCCAGGGATGAAATGTGAGGTCTTGGGACCAGAATAAGTAAAAGATCTGAGTAACTGAATACAAGGAACAGTGAGACACCTAGGGAGAGTTTGGGATGGTGTCTAAGCGAGGTGATGAGTAGACACTGAGATCCTGGATCTGATGCTACAGGCAAGTCAGAGCCACTCAGGGGATTAGAAAGACGAAATGAAACACTTAAGATATTTCATTTGGTAAACTGAGTAAGCAAGCAACCAGGAATAAGAAGGCCAAGAATGAGAATCCGATCAAAAGTATGAAGGCCTTAGAGTCTTTGGGTGGGCTAGAAAGGGGAGGCCAGAGAGGCTGCGGGAGGAAGTAAAGCAGTGTGCTAGCTAGCTATTAGAGGGTCTACCGAGATTTGAGCAGTTGTTTCTGGCAGGCGTGGCGCCAGGTAGGAAGGCTGCAAGACAGACAGTGAGCTCCTGCTTAAATTCAATAAATTTCAGGTGGCATGTGCTTGCTGAATTATGGACGTGCCGAAGATTTTTGTTTCTTACCCACTCAGCATGTATTAACAGTTTAAAGCCGCAAGTATAAGAAGTACTTAGATAATATTTTATTTTTAAAAACTGATTGGAAGATTTTTGTTTGAATTGTGACATTCTGTCATTGTGTGTATAACATAATTTGCATCATTTAAATGAATTTCATTTTGCATAAAAACTGAGTAGCTGGTAAACGAGTACGCCACTAAGGATTCAGACTTTTAATTCCATATCTTATCAGACTGAGCTTCTTCCATACTCTTCATATGAGATGATTTCCAGAGACATCACAATTTACCCCTACATTCAAGATTCTAAGGTTGCATTCTAACTATTTCGCTTTTGACTATGAAAGAGTAACCAGTTAAGTGCTGGATTTAACTGTCTCAAATAAACAATTCACTAAATAATTTATGTGAAGCCTCTCAGTTGGGTCTGACTCTGCGACCTGCCAAGTTCCTCAGTCCGTGACATTCTCCTGGCAAGAATACTGGAGTGGGTAGCTGTTCCTTTCCCCAGGGGATTTTCGCCACCCAGGGGTCAAACCCAGGCCTCCCACAGTGCAGGAGCCATCCGAGCCCCCAGGGAAGCCCGGATAATTTATGACGTGTCCTATCTGTGCAGACAAAGAGCTTGCAATGCCAGTTTTTTATTCTAGATTGTTTTCTTGTAATACTTCTTAGGACATGGCTTTTAATAATTATGTCTCAACAAAAATCAGATAAGATAGAAATTGAACTGTGAAGAGATGACGGTGATAACAGACTGTCAGCCTCGACACGTGACAGAGCTCTGCGTGAAGCCCTCTTAAGAGCAGCCTGCCCTCTTGCCAGCTGATGTCATGTGTTACTGGTCGTCTAAATTTGTAGACACAAGTCCTTTGATTTATTGTTTTTGGCTGCACTGCAATTGGTAAAGAATATAAACTATTGTCATACAAAAATGTAAATGAGAATCTAAAACTTGTCACTGTATTTTTAGGAAAACTTTCCAATAATTTCATGTCTAGACAACACATATCATAAATTGTTTGGTTAAGTAGGCATAAATCTCACAGTGATGCAAAGAGTAAAATGCCATATGAAAAAAAAAACTTGACAAATCTTTTCCATTATTAGCATTAAGGAACAGATGTTTATGCATGCTCAGTTGTGTCCGACTCTTTGCAACCCCACAGACTGAAGCCCACCAGGCTCCTCTGTCCAAGGTATTTCCCAAGCAAGGAATTCCTTCTCCGGGAAGGAATTGATGACTTTTCCAAATATAATTAGAACCAAAGTTTTAAGCACAAAGCCATTAAGCCACTGCTTTAAAACTGTCTAATTAGAACGATGTAATCTGACCTTGTGTAAGTGCTAAAGAATATACAAATTAGAATGTGATTTAGACCCATGTACATTAGGACTATACAATATCTGGCCAATGCTAAGCTCCGGTGCATGGATGTTTTCCTGATGACGACTTTTAATGAGGTGGAGCTCTGATTCTTTTAAAAGGCTGGCCCTTCCATGTGTAAATTTAGCAAAACATTTTAGTTGATGCAAACTGCTTAGTTTATACTCATTCTTGGATCAGTTATTTTCATTTGCTTATTATTTGAGGAAAATAGCCCTTACTTTCATTAGTTAGATTCACCTCACTTCAGTTTCAAGTGTGGTTTCTCTGAGTCTGGAGGCTCTGCTCACTTTATCCACCTTGTTATCTGAGGTGTCTGAGCTGCCCGTTGTGATGCCCTTCTCGGGTTGTGGCTACTGTGCTTGTCCATTTGCCATCATAACTGGACAGGGTGGTATGAGGAATAATTCTGCTGATAATTTTGTGGATTATGCAGCCAAATACATACTCTTCCCTGCTCCCTTTGTGCAAAAGCAGCCCCACTTCAGGGCCGCTATTTCAGTGTCGATTCTCCGCCAGCCCGGAGTCTCCTCCAACGACCAGCGTTCTGGGTCAGCGTCATGAAGTGTCAAGACCCCTGAGATCTACAACTTATTTTGAGAGAGTTCAGGAAAACAATTTTTTTTTCTATTTTCTCTTCTGTAAAGTTTGTGGTTGTTTTTCTCTCTACATCACACACATGCATTCATATGCATACACAACTATACATGTATATACAGTATACATGTGTATAGAACTGTATATGTACATGTGTGTGTGTATGATGTAGAGAGAGAAACCTACCTTGAACAACATGGGTTTGAACTGAATGGGTCTACTTATAAATGAGTTTTTATCAATAATACATATATTGGTAAAATTTTTGACATTTCCGATAATTTGAAAAAACTCACAAACCACATAGCCTAGAAACATAAAATAATTAATAAAAAGTTATGTGTGCCAAGAAAACATAAGCCATATGTCAACACCAGTCTATCATTCATTACCATAAAATATGACAAATCTATCACAAAGCTCAAAATTTACCAAACTTATGCACACAAACATTTACACATTGTATATAGTGTTTTACAATAGAGACATGTAAACAAATGTAAAGGTGTGATGTTAAATGATAGCTGCATAAAATTAACTGCAGTGTATGCTATAATAATTTCATAGCCACCTCCTGCTGCTGTTGCTATGAGCTCGTCTTGTACGTGTGTGCTTAAAACACCGTGTGATGCTCATCAACAAAGTGAGCAGCTCATCTCCAGTATGTGTGGCATTAAAAAGTGACTTCTCAGTTTTCACACATTTTTCATAGTATTCAGTGCAACACCATGAACCTTAAATAACACGGTGGGGTCCATGCGAGACGCACTGATGATGCTGGGAGTGCTCCTAAGAAGCAGAGAAAGTCGTGGCATCACAAGCACAAGCTGAACAGCTTGGTGAGCACAGCAGATCGGGGTCTGCAGCTGTGAAATGTCTTTTTTATCTGCATTGAAAATGTAGTTTTTATGTGAGTGCAGGATTACTAAAAGAATGGCATACCTATAGACTAAAATACGATTCAAGAAGGGGCGAGGTCATATGACAGCTTGAAGCAAAAGGAAGGCGAAGGACCCACAGCTAGAGAATTTAATGCCAGCAAAGGGTGGTTTTATAGTTTTAGAAAGAAGTTTGGCTTAACAAATGTCAAGGTGACAGGAGAACAGTTCCCAGATGTCACTAAAAAAGTCATTGAGGAAAAAGGATATCTGCCCGAATAGGTTTTTAAGGAAGACGAATATGTCCTATCCGGGGGAGAGAGTGGGGAGGAAGGTCACAAAAGACATTCATTAATGAGAAGGAGCGAGCGCCAGGATTAGGGCCCACAGATGAAGTCAGTGCTTTGTGCAACTGCAGCTGGCTGTCTGATCAGGAATTCTCTGGTCCATATAACCGCTAATCCCCAAGTCTCGAAGGGAAAGAAAAGCACTAGCTGCCATTCTTTGGTTGTGCAATGAGGAGGCCTGGACGATGGGAACGCATTTTCCGAATTGGTCCCATCAGTGTTTTGTCCCTGAAGTCAGGAAGTACTTTGCCGGTCAGGGGACTGCCTTTTGAGGGTTTTTTTTTTTTTTTTGGACAATGCCACTGGTCATCCAGAACTCTATGAGTTCCACACTGAAGGCCCTGAAGTCATCTTCTTGCCCCCAAACACAATATCTTTAATTCTGGCCTCTAGATCGAGGGGTCATAAAGAGCTTTAAGGCTTGGCATGCATGGTCCTCTATGGAAAGACTGCTAATGTATGGAAGAGAACTCTGATAGAACACTGTGAAAGTCTGGAAGGATTATACCACTGAACATGCCATATTTGTTACAAAAAAGCTGTGAAAGCCAGCAAACTCCCAACAATAAAATTATACTGGAGAAAACTGTGTCCAGACGTTGTGCATGATTTCACACAATTTACAACAGAGTTGTCAAGGGAATTATGAAAGATATTATAGATAGGCAGGGGTAAGAAAGTGGGGGAGGAGAAGGATTCAGGACATATGTCATGGAGAAAGTCACAAGCTAAAAGAGGCCACACCAGAGGACTTAACCAAGGGCGACTTGGTGGCGTGGGGCTTCCAAACCAGTGGCAGACGAGGAGGAAGAAGGTGTAGAAGGAACAGATTGATCAAACAAACTGGCACTAGACCATCTGGTAGAAGGTTCAAGACTGCCTTTGGCTTCTTCTACAACATGGACCCTTCTCTGACATGGGCAGTGATACTAAAGCAAACAGTGGAAGAAGAATCAATATGATACAGAAACATTTTTAAAGAAATGAAAAAGCAGTAAAGTCAGACAGAAATTATGATGTGTTTCCTTATGGCAGAAAGTGAAGAAGAACGGAAGAGCCTCTTGCTGAAAGTGAAAGAGGAGAGTGAAAAAGTTGGTTTAAAGCTCAACATTCAGAAAACTAAGATCATGGCATTTGGTCCCATCACTTCATGGCAAACAGATGGAGAAACAATGGAAACAGTGACAGACTTTATTTTCTTGGGTTCCTAAATCACTGCAGATGGTGACTTCAGCCATGAAAATGAAAAACGCTTGCTCCTTAGAAGTAAAGTTATGACCAACCTAGACAGCATATTAAAAAGCAGAGACATTACTTTGCCTACAAAGGTCCTTATAGTCAAAGCTATGCTTTTTCCAGTAGAAGTGTATGGATGTGAGAGTTGGACCCTAAATAAGGCTGAGTGCCGAAGAATTGATGCTTTTGAACTGTGGTGTTGGAGAAGACTCTTGAGAGTTCCTTGGACTGCAAGGAGATCAAACCAGTTAATCCAAAAGGAAATCAGTCCTGACTATTCATTGGAAGGACTGTTGCTGAAGCTGAAGCTCCAGAACTTTGGCCACATTATGAGAAGAGCCGACTCATTAGAAAAGACCCTGATGCTGGGAAAGATTGAGGGCAGGAGGAGAAGGGGACAACAGAGGATGAGATGGTTGGACGGCATCACCTATTCAATGGACATGAAATTGAGTAAACTCTTGGAGATGGCAAAGGACAGGGAAGCCTGGCATGCTGCAGTCCATGGATCACAAAGAGTTGGACAGGATTGAGTGACTGAACAACAGCGACAGTTCTTTTGCTTTGAATACTATATGATATTTATCAGATTAAATCCTCATTTCAAAGAGTTTTAAATAATGAATGTGTGTATTTCAAAGGTTTCCTCTGAAACCACAACCGACTGAACAGCAACCATCGTGAATAGTTAAGATATTCTGAGGAAGAAGAGTATAAGAAAGTAATCTGTCCAACTGAATGTCAAGATACATTATAAGCATATTAATTTGAACAGTGAGTGTCAATGCACAGTAGACAAATAAGATGCAAATAAACAGCTGAAAGGAAGATCTCCCTCTATATATAAGAACTCACTAAGTGAAATAGCATTGCAATTCAATGAGATATAATACGAAAATATTTTTATGGAAAAGTTTCAGATTCCCACTTGATTCACAAAAATGGATTCATTTAATCTGAAAGACTAGAACATTAAAAACTGACAAAAGAAAATAAAAGGTGATATCTTTAGGAATTAAAAGCAGGAATTTTAAAAATAAGATTCGAAATTTATTGAATTTGTTGACTAGTTCCAAGAGCTTTTTGGTGGAGTCTTTAGGATTGCCTATAGAAACACAGGAAACTCGTATAGATCACACCATCTGCAGACAAAGACAACTTAACTTCTTTCTTTCCTACCTGGATGCCCTTTTCTTCCCCTTATCTTCCCTGATTGCTCCAGTGAAGACTTAAGAGTAATGATGAATAAACTTGCTGATATCATCTTAGAGGAAAAGCTTTCAACTTCTCACCACTGAAGAGAAGCTACCTATGGGTTTGTCATCGGAGAAGGCAATGGCAGCCCACTCCAGTACTCTTGCCTGGACAATCCCATGGATGGAGGAGCCTGGCGGGCTGCAGTCCATGGGGTCGCTGAGGGTCGGACACCACCAAGCGACTTCACTTTCGCTTTTCACTTTCATGCATTGGAGAAGGAAATGGCAACCCGCACCAGTGTTCTTGCTGGAGAATCCCAGGGACGGGGGAGCCTGGTGGGCTGCTGTCTATGGGGTCGCACAGAGTCGGACATGACTGAAGCGACTTAGCAGCAGCAGCAGCAACACGGGTGTGTCATACAAGGCTTTTATTACATTGAGCTACCTTCATTTTATACCTTTGGCTTTTTATTTATTTATTTGCCATGCTGCCTGTGGCATGCGGGATCTTAGTTCCCTGACCAGGAATCAAACCCTTGTCCTCTACAGTGGAAGTACGATGTCTTAACCACTGCACTGCCAGGGAAGTCTTTTTTTTTTTAATACTTTATTCTATGTTACAATACTGTGTTGGTTTTGCCATACATTGACATGAATCAGCCACAAGTGTACACGATCTCCCAATACCGAAGCCCCCTCCCACTCCCCACCCTATACCATCTCCCTGGATCATCCCGTGCTCCAGCCCCAAGCATCCTGTACTAAACATAGACTGGCGCTTCGTTTCTTACATGATAGTTTACATGTTTCAACGCCATTCTCCCAAATCATCCCACCCTCTCCCTCTCCCTCAGAGGCCTAAAGTCCGTTCAATACCTCTGAATCTCTTTTGTTGTCTCACATACAGGGTCATCAGGAAGTCTCCTTTTCTACTCAATTTGTTCATGGTTTATCATGAAAGAGTGTCATATATTGTCTAATGCTGTTTCTGCATCTATTGAGATGATTACACAATTTTCATTTTTCTTTCTGTTAACATAGAGTATTGCATTTACTGATGTGCGTATGTTGAACCATTCTTGCACCCTAGAGATAAACCCCACTTGATCATGGTATATGAACCTTTTAATGTGCTGTTGAATTTGGGGACTGTAAATTGGTCCAACCACTATGGAAATCAATACGGAGGTTACTCAAAAAATGAAGAATAGAATGACCATGTGATTCGGTAGTTCCACTTCTAGGAACACACCCAGAGGAAAGGTGGACAGGAGATAAAAAGATGCATGCAGCCCCGTGTTTGCAGCAGTGCCACTCACAATAGCGAGGCTATTGAAACAGCTGACCACCAATGGGTGAGAAGATAAGAAAAACACAAAGTGTCTGTGTGTGTGTGTGTGTGTGTGTGTGTGTGTGTGTATCATGCAATATTACGCTGCCACGAGAAAGAAAGTAATCCTTCCATTTGCATCATGAATAGACTTTTAGGGTATTACGCTAAGTAATATAAGTCAGACAGAGAAAAACAAATACTGTATAATTTCACATGTGGAACCTAAAAACTCTGAACTCATAGAAACAGAAAGTTGAATGGTGACTACCAGAGGCTGGGAAACGGGGGTATTAGTGAGATGTTGGCCAAACTTGCAGTCAAAAGATGATAAGCTCTGAAGGTCTAATGCACAACTTTTCTATTATAGCTATCAATACTGTATTACATATTCAAAATTGCTAAGGGACTAGATCTTAAATGCTGTCACCACACACACACACACACACACACACACACACACACACACAATAATGTGTGAGATAGTGGAGGTATTAGCTAACTCTACAGTGGTAATCATATTGAAATATAAAAATGTGTCAAATCAACACGTTATGTTCCTTAAATTTACATAATGTTGTATGTCAAGTATATCTCAATTAAAAAAAAAGACTAAATATTCCAAATTATGAAAAGATCAACAAA
>SJYF01000297.1:654435-671874 GCA_006410515.1 Procapra przewalskii | reverse complement strand
TGTTGAGCTTTAAGCCAACTTTTTCACTCTCCACTTTCATTTTCATCAAGAGACTTTTTAGTTCCTCTTCACTTTCTGCCATAAGGGTGGTGTCATCTGCATATCTAACATTATTGATATTTCTCGCAGGAATCTTGATTCCAGCTTGTTTCTTCCAGTCCAGCGTTTCTCATGATGTACTCTGCATATGAGTTAAATAAGCAGGGTGACAATATACAGCCTTGACATATTCCTTTTCGTATTTGGAACCAGTCTGTTGTTCCATGTCCAGTTCTAACTGTTGCTTCCTGACCTGCATACAGATTTCTCAAGAGGCAGGTCAGCTGGTCTGGTATTCCCATCTCTCTCAGAATTTTCCAGTTTATTGTGATCCACACAGTTAAAGGCTTTGGCATAGTCAATAAAGCAGAAATAGATGCTTCTCTGGAACTCTCTTGCTTTTTCGATGATCCAGTGGATGTTGGCAATTTGATCTCTGGTTCCTCTGCCTTTTCTAAAGCCAGCTTGAACATCAGGAAGTTCACGGCTCACATATTGCGAAAGCCTGGCTTGGAGAATTTTGAGCATTACTTTACTAGCGTGTGAGATGAGTGCAATTGTGTGGTAGTTTGAGCATTCTTTGGCATTGCCTTTCTTTGGGATTGGAATGAAAACGGACCTTTTCCAGCCCTGTGGCCACTGCTGAGTTTTCCAAATTTGCTGGCATATTGAGTGCAGCACTTTCACAGCATCATCCTTCACGATTTGAAAGAGCTCAATAGGAATTCCATCAGCTTTGTTCATGGTGATGCTTTCTAAGGCTCACTTGACTTCACATTCCAGGACGTCTGGCTCTAGATGAGTGATCACACCATCGTGATTATCTGGGTCATGAAGATCTTTTTTGTACAGTTCTTCTGTGTATTCTTGCTATATAGCCAATGGGAATTTGCTGTGTGGCTCAGGAAACTCAAACAGGGGCTCTGTATCAACCTCCAGCAGTGGGATGGGGGTGGTGTTGGATGGGATGGAGGAGCAAAAGGGAGTGGTTATATGTATACCTATGGCTGATTCATGTTGAAGTTTGACAGAAAACAGCAAAATTCTGTAAAGCAATTATCCTTCAATAAAAAATAAATTTAAAAAAATCAGCAGAGCTCATGAGACTGTCGCATTTTCCTTTAGTGTCAAGAGACTTATATTCCTTTCAGTAAAGTTTAAGAATTTGGAGAGAGATAAAATTTTTATTCTGTTTGACTAAATTACTGGTTAAGCTTTGCAGTAACTGAGTTACGGATAATTATCTCATTTATGTCATGCAATCTCTTTGGCATATATAGTATTTTAGAACTAGATTATTATAGATCATACATTTGTAAGCAGCAGTGTTTTAAAGCTAAGTGTCTGTAGGTGCCTTTTGGTAATATATGGTCTCAATTTGCAGTGTTATGCAGAATAGGATTCAGGGCCCTAAATGTACACATTTACCTCAATTTGTCTAAGGAGAACTAAAGTTTTCCCACAAGTCCTGTGAGTGATAAATCTGATAACATTTCCTTGATTGTGAAGAAAGAGCTAAATTTAATGCTATACTTCCCCTTAACATACTATATTTTATGGTATTCATTTTGAGTAATAACTTTAGTTTGGGTTCCATTTTATCAAAACACGCTTCTTTGTGCTTCCTAACATTTTCTCTTTCTATCTGCCCTATTTCTTTGAAAGCTTCCCTATATACATACAGCGGAACTTAGGTGCCTAGGCTCTAGAGCCAGAGAGCCTTTGTTCAGACCCAGCTCTGCCTCTTACTGTGTAACTTCTGGACCATAGCCTTCTCATGTTTGTTTTCTCATTTGTAAAACATAGATTTTAAGAGTATCTTCATAGGGTCATTGAAGGTTTAAGTTAAAGTGATGCGTGTAGAACAAGGATTAGCACTTAGGTATAAGTATTAGCTACTAATCAGACTTTATTTTGGGGGGGCTCCAAAATCACTGCAGATGGTGATTGCAGCCATGAAATTAAAAGACGCTTACTCCTTGGAAGGAAAGTTATGACCAACCTAGATAGCATATTGAAAAGCAGAGACATTACTTTGCCAACAAAGGTCCATCTAGTCAAGGCTATGGTTTTTCCAGTGGTCGTGTATGGATGCAAGAGTTGGACTGTGAAGAAAGCTGAGCACCAAAGAATTGATGCTTTTGAACTGTGGTGTTGGAGAAGACTCTTGAGAGTCCCTTGGACTGCAAGGAGATCCCACCAGTCCATCCTAAAGGAAATCAGCCCTTGGTGTTCACTGGAAGGACTGATGCTGAAGCTGAAACTCCAATACTTTGGCCACCTCATGCAAAGAGTTGACCCACTGGAAAAGACCCTAATATTGGGAGGGATTGGGGGCAGGAGGAGAAGGGGAAGACAGAGGATGTGATGGCTGGATGGCATCACCAACTCAATGGGTATGAGTTTGAGTGAACTCCAGGAGTTGGTGATGGACAGGGAGGCCTGGCATGCTGCAGTTCATGGGGTTGCAAAGAGTTGGACATGACTGAGTGACTGAACTGACTGACTGACTAATAATAATGACAATTTTATCCTTGTGGGACATCAACAATTAAACAAAAAATAGTAAAAACTAAAATAACAAACAGATATTTGGAAATAAGCAAAACAATAGAATGTTGTTAAATGTTTAGGGATGGGTTTTAAGTGTCATGAGATCTGATGCTTATAGAATTTTTATTAAAAAGAAATTACAAATGCAAAATCAGAAATAAAAGTAGGTGCAATTTGCTAACTTGTCTGAAAACTAATGACAGGTTTGTTTTTTTTTAACAACAGCAAAATAATACTGTCTCAACCTTGCTCAGAGGTAATATTATCTGGTTGCAGTGATCTACATTATAATTTATTTCAAAGTTTGAAAATAAAATTCCTTTCAGAGATTTTAAAGTAGCGCTAGGGCTTATGCTGGTTTGCTCATGAACGTGCAGCTTTTATTGTGACAGGCATGATGACTCCGCTCTAGTCAGATCTGTTGGGTAAGGAATGAAAATTGCTGTCCTCTCTTCTTTACCTCTTTCCTTTACTTATTTTTTAATGGAGGACAGTTGCTTTACAATGCTGTGTTGGTCTCTGCCCCAGAGCAACGCGAATCAGCCATAATTGTATATATATCCTCTGCCCCAAACCTCCCCGACCCTGTCCCACCCTGCTACCCCGTCCCTGAGCACAGTGTCAGGCTCCCTGGGTTACCCAGCAGCCCACCCCTGACTGTATCCCTGAAGTTTACGTTACGTGTGTTTCAGTGCTAAACTGTCGGGTCATCCCGCCCTCTCCTCCCCCTCCGCTGTGCCCTAAGTCTATTCTCTATTCTGCATCTCTATTCCTGCCCTGAAAATAAGTTCATCAGCAACTTTTTCTAGATTCTACATATTTGTGTGAATGTATGTACTGCCGCTAGTTTGCTGAGGCAACAACATCCGTGTATACCGTGGAGAGCTGTAAGAAGGCAGTTAGCAATAAGGACTGGCGGCTGGGTCCTCAACCAATGGACTGCGCCAGACTCTGGCCAGGCCTACTGTACTGGAATCAGTAGATCGAACGGCTCAATAAGATATAAAACACAAACAAATTTAGTTAATAATTACTCTGTGAGAGTTACATAACTAAGCAGTTTGGTCCCCCAAAAGAGCTATGAACCCAGATTCCAGACGTTGGGGTACATGGCTTAAGTTGAATAAAGTCACACTTTCTATGGTATTGGTACCAATCCTTGAGGACCACATAGCTGCCTCACTATTCTCATCTTACAAGCTGTAATAAAAGTGTGAAAGTCAGTGACCCCGAAGTCTTAGGTGCCTCTCAGTGGATCTCTCACTCTAAAAAGAGAGAAAAGCCTGCTAAACTTTCAAATGTGCTTCCATAAGCAATAAAGAACCAGGGAGCTGAACCCGTGCAATCCATCAGGTACGCTAGGTCTGGTTGTCTTATTTGCATTGCTTCCTTGCTAGATTCCCTGGAGAAGGAAATGGCAGCCCACTCCAGTATTCTTGTCTGGAGAATTCCATGGACAGAGGAGCCTGGCAGGCTACAGTTCATGGGGTTGTGAAGAGTCAGGCATGACTGAGCACCTATCACTCACTTGCCTGATTTGGTGGCTGAACAAAGTGAGTGCTGTGTTGCTCAAAACCAAGTCATCATCCTCAAAAATAGCATTGGTGGGCCTGCCCTTCTCATCCCTTAGCAGTAAGGAAGGTGAATTTACATATGATCATATCCAGCTCCAGAGCTTAGCCCTGGATCTAGCAGGTAGATGACCGAGAAACCAGTCACCAGTGCACTTAGAACATGTTCATAAACGCTTGTGTCAAAGCCGAACACGCAATTGCACATTCTGGCAGTGGATCAGGCTTATGACCTAGACAACAAAGCTGATCTACATAATGCATGTCGATTTCATCAGTCTTCAGCTGAAACCTCCTCAGTTGCAGTACTGGGCCAAGTACTTCTCTCTTATTACCTTCCCGCGTTTACAGCATAGTTATCAGTTTAATCATGGAAATGGTGTAGAAATCATTAACTTCTGTCAATTGCAGACTGAGGTACATCACAGGCAGGAATTCTCCTCCATAGGAGGCTGCCCTCCTTAGAGAATGCATTGTGACTAGTTGGGAAATTTTTAGACACATTTCTAGGAAGTGTAGGGGTTTTTCACTTTGATGTAAGAGATGAACCAGGTTTATACCTCCTTCTGCTTCAGCGGACCCTCCTTGGCTCTTTTAATCAGAAAGATTCCATATGCACCATATGGTTGAGAAGTCCCATACAAAGTGATCAGAACCCAGAAAAAGCCACAATACAAATTTCTTGTTCTAAGGCCAACAATAGCACCTCTTATTTTTTCAGTAGGGTCTCCATGGCCTTGCGAGCAAAACTTATAAATGTACAAATCTTATAAAACTTATGGACAGAGTTCATAAGTAGGAGAATTAGAAGTATTTGAAGAAAAGTTATGACCAACCTAGATAGCATATTCAAAAGCAGAGACATTACTTTGCCGCCTAAGGTCCGTCTAGTCAAGGCTATGGTTTTTCCTGTGGTCATGTATGGATGTGAGAGTCGGACTGTGAAGAAGGCTGAGCACTGAAGAATTGATGCTTTTGTACTGTGGTGCTGGAGAAGATTCTTGAGAGTCCCTTGGACTGCAAGGAGATCCAACCAGTCCATTCTGAAGGAGATCAGTCCTGGGATTTCTTTGGAAGGAATGACGCTAAAGCTGAAACTCCAGTACTTTGGCCACCTCATGCGAAGAGTTGACTCATTGGAAAAGACTTTGTGCTGGGAGGGATTGGGGGCAGAGGAGAAGGGGACGACAGAGGATGAGATGGCTGGATGGCATCACGGACTCGATGGACGTGAGTCTGAGTGAACTCCGGGAGTTGGTGATGGACAGGGAGGCCTTCCATTGTCCAGTTCATGGGTTCGCAAAGAGTCGGACACGACTGAGCAACTGAACTGAACTGAACTGAACTGAACGTGTCTTACTAAATCAATGATTAGTAATTAATTGTTCTTCTAGATACTTTAGGTTTGAAAACATTTTCCTTGGGGTTCTTATGTCAAAGCCTCAGGTAATGTTTAAATCATTTCTGAAGAATTTCTTGATAAAAGCCTCTTGATTCATTTTAGAAATCAATGTTATCTTTGCCTTGTCCTTCAGCACTTGGAAACTGACATTATTTTACAGTGAAAGAGAAAGTGGTTTGAGACCAATCATCTTTAACAAACTTATATTTGCAGCAGAATCACAGGGACAGGTCCCATATACTCTTCACCCAGTTTCTCCTAAGTTAAACAACCATGACACATTCTTCAAAACTAAGAAATCAACTTTATGCGATACTATCAACTAGACTGCAGGCCCCATTCTAGTTTTGGCGTTTTCCCCATCACTGTTCTTTTCTGTCCCAAGAGCCAGTCCAGGGCTGCCCGTTGGTTTAGTTGCCACGGCTCCTCTGTCTCCTCCTCTGAGGCAGATTCTTGGTCTTCCTGTGTCTTTCACGCCCTTGATGGTTTCGAGCGGTTCTCGACAGGGAGCTCGCAGACTGTCCTTCAGGTCGTGTTCATCTGATGTTTTCCACTGACTAGACTCGGGCAATGGATCGGGGGGAAGAACACCGTGGACCTGAAGTGCTTTTCCTGCTGTGCCATTTCAGGGGCTGTATGCTATCCTATGACTTCTTTCAGGTGATGGTGACTTTGACCGCTTAACTAACATAAGTGCCCGGGGCTCTCCACTCTACGGTTATCTTCCTTTCCCCATATTCTCTTCCAACCCACCCTCAAGAGGAAGGGAACCAACTCCATTTCCCAGAGCAAATGATATCAAACAACTTGTGGGCATTAATAAAATGATAAACTAATAAATATTTAGAGGAAATATCTTGAGGCTATGCAAATATTCTGTTTCCTCTTACAGTTCCATCTACTAATATTAGTGTTTATCAGTGGATCTTGCCTGCAGAAGATATTACTATGGTGTTCTAATGGTGACTTTCTATTTCCTTCATGTCGTCTGCATTTATTAATTGGAATTCATCTCTAAGGGTCCAGTATTTTGGTCACCTGATGCAAAGAGCTGACTCTGGAAAAGCCCCTGATGCTGGGAAAGATTGAGGGCAAAAGGAGGAGGTGGCAGAGGATGAGACAATTGGATGGCATCACCACCCAATGGGCATGAATCTGAGCCAGTCCCAGGAGACAGTGAAGGACAGGGGAGCCTGGCATGCTGCAGTCCCTGGCATTGCAAAGCGCCAGACATGACTTAGCAACTGAGCAAAGACAAAATCTGTAAGGGATATCCCTTCCTCCCCATCTATTTGTTCATTAATTATTCAGTTACTCATTTATTTAAATATGAACTTAGGCATGTTTATTTCTCTAGGTTATAATGCCATACTATTTTTATTTATTATGCTGCTCAAATTATTCTGCTTTAGCCATTCCATCTATTTTATACTGGTTCCTGTGTGCTTTTGACATACCCCTACCTTCATTTTTTGACTTTTTCTCTTTTTTTGACCTAACTTTCTGGAACTATATAAGATGCTCCAGAATCACACTTCATTGCCCCCAGGCTGAGTCAGCCATTTCTCTAAGGAGACTTGATCCCTTTTATTGAAGAATAGTATATAGAAGTGAAGATCTGGGAATTAGATATATCTGTTGCAACTGGAGTGTCACTCTTTCTAGGCTCTCTTAGTGGACAGGTCTAAGAAATCTATGTATGTATACCAGCCCACATACACACATCCCGGTATTTATTTCATTATTTATACTACATAGCATTAAAACAAGTGAGCTCATTATGATATTACCAACTCTAACCTAGTGCCACAGGGTTCCTGTTAGGCTTTTCCTTGACCTCTCTACTGCCTTTGTAACTTCCTTCTCTGGCAGTGAGAAATCTGGCTCTCATTATCTGCATAGTTCATCCCTAGTATATAAATAGTGTAGTTTCAGAACTGCTGAAATACTGCTGTAAGAAACAAATCTGCCAATCAGAGTACTGCTTGTAAATAGTTCTTTTCTTTTGTCTTTAGAGTTAGATTATCCAACCAAAACACTACTTTCCAACGTTCTTAGGGTCAGCTCCTGTTATCCATAACCCCTTCATTGTAGTAAAGTCACACGCTTGTTATGCAGTTAAATTAATTTGTCACAGTTTTGGGTTCTCCCAATATCTTGGGTTCTCCTAACACAAAATTCTAGTTGATTTTTTTTAATTTACATATGGTAAATTTCACTCTTTACAGTGTACACTTCAATGGGTCTTGACAAATGTATAAAGTAATCTACCTGACACCACAGTACATATAGATCAAATTCATCGTCTTAAAAATCACCCTTTGTCAGAGCCAACCAATTTAAAATCCCTCTGATGGCTTCAGTCTTTTACTTGGACATACCTCACAGAGTTCTAGAGTAGCAAGCAAACATCCCAAGGATAAAGTAAAAAATTTAAAAACACAAAAATATTTTATAGGAATAATGGGCCACATTTGCTCAAAAATGAACTTTAGAATATTATATTAGCATTGTTCTTATTTATTTGCAGAGCAGAGAATGCAAACTGCTAAACAGAACTCTGTTCGCTATGCATCACCAGAAATAATGTCAGGAAGGAAAACTTTTCTAGGTCCTTCTAGGTCCTTTGACTGGTCTAATAATTAAATTGACAAAGACAGATTAACAGCAGAAAAGCAAATTTAATTTTCTGTGTACAGGATCTCCTAAAAATAGGAGACTCAAAGAAGTGACCAAAACAGGCAAATTTTACACCATTTAAACAAGGAAATAACACATCTGTGAAGAACTGGCAAGCAAAAGGGGTTTGGGCTTGGGGTAGCAAATGAGTGGTTTGCTTACAGATCAAACCATGGTTTGTTTTCACAGGCTGTCAGCCCTAATCCTGTCTCCAGTGATAAGCCTCTCTATCCTTCCTGGTACAGAAAAGGACCTTTAACAAGGGAGATTTAGCTCTTGTTTCTAGAGGGACAAAGGAAGATAGCTGTGTACTTCTTACACCAGCTGTTCCTTAAGTAACTTTAATTCAAAATAATCAACACGCCAAAGTGGCATACTTTGGGGTGGCCTGTTCTGCTTCCCTTCAATAATGTTTCATCGCTATCAGCCTTACCTATTAGGATCTGTCTGAGCTCTAGGGAAGTGACTCACAAAATCAAACTCTTCGATTTTCATTTTCCCATTTTTATTGCTTTGATTCAACTCCTTATCATCTCTCATCTAAATCATTAAAAAAAATTTTCCTACCTGATTTCCCTCAGGCAAGTGTCTCCTAACTGAAAAAACCCTGCCCACAAACTCTCTGAACATATCCTCTTTAAATCCAAACCTGATTATGTTTTTCCCTCAGTTAAAAAACCCATGCCAATATACCTGGACAAAACTAATTCAAAAAGATACATTCACCCGTGTGTTCATAGCAGCACTATTCACAATAGCCAAGGCATAGAAACAGCGCAATGTCCGTCAGCAGACGAGCGGATAAAGATGTGATGCATGCATACAATGGAATATGGCTTATCCGTAACCAGAATGAACTGACGCCGTTGCAGAAGCTTATCGAACCAAGTGAAGTGAGTCGGAAGCTGCCGGACAAGTGCCACACACTATCACTTATATGCGGGCTCTAAACCGTGGCAGAGATGAGCCCGTCTGCAGAACAGAAGGGGACGCACAGAGGGAGAGGACAGGCTTGCGGCTGCAGGGGCTGCGGAGGCGGCGCAGGGAGAGGGGTGGCCTGGGGTCGGGGTTAGCAGCCGCCGACTGCCGCGTTTAGAGTGAGGAAGCGAGGTCCTGCCGCATAGCAAAGGCAGCTACGGTCTCCTGGGGTAAACCACGATGGGCAAGAAAATACAAAAGGAATGTATGTGTGCGTGTAACTGTGTCCCGTTGCAGGACAGGAGAAACTCGCGCAACACTGTAAATCAGTTACACTTCGAGGTTTTTTAATCTGTTAAAAAGCAATCTCATTGCAGTTGCCAACACGAAGATCCCCAGCTCCTTAACGTGACGCTGTGTGGCTCACCGATCTTTCAGCCAAGCCGCGGCCTCTCCCACACCCTCTCTGGCTGCCGAGCGCCTCAAGCTTCCTGCAGACGCCCCGGCGCCCCCTGTCCACGCTGCTCGCTCCTGCGAACGCGAACCGTCCGTCAAAACCCAGTCAGATTTACCTCCTCTGGAATCTCACCCCGTTTCTCAAAGTGAATTCATTTTCCTTTCTTTTCTTTTTCCCTACTTTTTGTGTTCCCACCGCCCTTTCATAGAATATTGTGCTGCTGCTGCTGAGTCGCTTCAGTCGTGTCCGACTCTGTGCGACCCCATGGACTGCAGCCCCCCAGGCCCCCCCGTCCCTGGGACTCTCCAGGCAAGAACGCTGGAGTGGGTGCCATTTCCTTCTCCAGTGCAGGAAAGGGAAAAGGGAAAGTGAAGTCGCTCAGTCGTGCCCGACTCTTAGCCACCCCATGGACTGCAGCCCCCCAGGCTCCTCTGTCCATGGGATTTTCCAGGCAAGAGCACTGGAGTGGGGTGCCGTTGCCTTTTCCAGAATATTGTGCTGTGTGGTACTTATTAATATTTCTCTTTTTTGTAAAGTTTGAGCTCCTTAAAGAAAGGATACAGCCTTTCACCTCAGATAACATCCCTAAGACTTAAAACGCCAGACTTGTATGAATTCAGCATTCTTTCCTGAATTGCATGGAGAGAGGACCCTGGTGGGCTCCAGTCCATGGGGTCACAAAGAGTGGGACACGACTGAGTAACTGAGCACAGCACAGACAGTACTACTTATGTCATAGACCCTCTTTTTCAGATTTTGGAGACAATTTGAAGGCAAGCAACTCACCCCGGTGCTTTCTACCTTGTCTCCATTCTTTCTCCTCTGTAGTTACTTAAGAACACTGCTATGTTCAAAATTGCTATCAGTTTTTAAGTAGGGTTTCTTAAACTGTTGCAGCTAACAATATGCCCATCCAATTTTCTACCATTTAATGTTAAAATCACCAATATCATTGGTTTATAATACCTCTTACGAGTTCCCTGGTGGTTCAGATGGTAAAGCATCTGCCTACAATGCGTGAGACCCGGGCTTGACCCCTGGGTTGGGAAGATCTCCTGGAGAAGGAAATAGCAACCCACCCCAGTATCCTTGCTTGGAAAATCCCACGGACAGAGAAACCTGGTAGGCTATATAGTCCATGGGGGTCACAAAGAGTCAGACATGACTGGGCGACTTCACTTCACCTCTTACATTAATGTTGGGTAAAATTTAAACATGAATGTGTATTAACTTTCTCTCTAGACAACATTGGGTTGCAAATTATTTGAATAAAACACAATACAGCATTATACTTATTTTGTATTCACAACAATCAAAATGGCATCTAGCAGAGCAATAAAATATAGCAATTTGACAGTGATTTTTGAAGGAATGAACTGGGTAGGTAATTAATGTGATCCAGTGGTTTTGTCTGGTATTGTTTCCAAGTCTCTCATGTCTTGTGCATCCACTTTGGGACAAATAAGAGGATACAGGAAAAAGACTGTCATATTTATCATCTTCACACTGGGAGTGCCCTCCCTTCTGCACTAACCCCTTCCTTACAACACAGGTTTCTATGGGGTCACAGTAGTCAGGATGAGTGGAGTGATCCTTAAGGAAGCTCTGAATGGACATCAAGATTCGACTATATCTTTTGCCCATTTAATCCTGGATCTTCAGATGAATCTGCATATCAGATAATCAGTTAAGTCGCTCAGTCATGTCTGACTCTTTGCTACCCCATGGGCTGCAGCATGCCAAACCTCCCTGTCCATCACCAACTCCAGGAGTTTACCCAAACTCATGTCATTGAGTCGGTGCTGCCATCCAACCATCTCATCCTCTGGCATCCCCTTGTCCTCCCACCTTCAACCTTTCCCAGCATCAGGGTCTTTTCCAGTGAGTCAGTTTTCCTCATCAGGTGGCCAAAGTATTAGAATTTCAGCTTCAGCATCAGTCCTTCCAGTGAACACCCAGGACTGATCTCCTTTAGGATGGACTGGTTGGATCCCCTTGCAGTCCAAGGAACTCCCAAGAGTCTTCTCCAACACCACAGTTCAAGAGCATCAATTCTTTGGCGCTCAGCTTTCTTTATAGTTCAACTCTCACATCCATACATGATTGCTGGAAAAACCATAGCCTTGACTAGACGGACCTTTGCTGGCAAAGTAATGTCTCTGCTTTTTAATATGCTGCCTAGGTTGGTAGTAGATTTTCTTCCAAGGAGCAAGCATCTTTTAATTCCATGGCTGCAGTCACCATCCACAGTGATTTTTGAGCCCAAAATAATAAAGTCTGTCACTATTTCCATTGTTTCTCCATCTATTTGCCATGAGGTGATGGGACCAGATGCCATGATCTTAGTCTTCTGAATGTCGAGTTTTAAGCCAACTTTTTTACTTTCTTCTTTCACTTTCATCAAGAGGCGCTTTACTTCTTCACTTTTTATCATAAGGGTGGTGTCCTCTGCATATCTGAGGTTATTGATATTTCTCCCAGCAGTCTTGATTCCAGCTTGTGCTTCATCCAGCCGCACATTTCACATGATGTACTCTGTGTATAAGTTAAATAAGCAGGGTGACAATATACAAACTTGACATACTCCTTTCCCAATTTGGAACCAGTCTGTTGTTCCAGTCTGGGTTTCCCTTGTGGCTCAGCTGGTAAAGAATCCACCTGCAATGAAGGAGACCTGGGTTCAATCCCTGGGTTGTGAAGATCCCCTGTAGAAGGAAAAGGCTACCCACTCTAGTATTCTAGCCTGGAGAATTCTTGATCTGCACAGATTTCTCAGGAGGCAGGTAAGGTGGTCTGGTATTCCCATCTCTTTAAGAATTTTCCACAGTTTGTTGTGATCCACACAGTCAAAGGCTTTGGTGTAGTCAGTAAAGCAGAAGTAGATGGGAGGAATGTACATAATGTTAAAGGAGGGTGATAAGAAATTACTCAAATTAACAAAAGTCTACTCTGGGCAAGTCACTTCCTACGGGGGATGAAATATGGGTCTGCTGGCTTGTGGGTCTCTGTGGGGCAAGGACTACACGGAAATCTTCCCTGTACCCAGTACCCTGTAGCCGTGGCGTTGCCACATTGTCTTAGCTCTTCCACAGTGTTCTCGAAGGCTGGCACATGTGCTGAGTGTCGTCTGTTGTGTACACACGTCTAACGGAGAAGCGACCGAGAGGTAAACGTGGACAGAGCAGCCTCTCGCGGGTGGGCCTGCCCCATCTGCAATCTCCTGCCCTTCTCCTCAGGGGGTCCCTCTCTCTGATGCCCTGGGGCCTTTTGGGAAAGAACAGCAGTCAACTATTTTGCTTTAAGATGCATCTGATTTTCCCCTGCAATATATTCCTGTAGGTTTGAGTTATTCAGTCTGAAATAACAACCCAAGGGGTCTAGCCTTCTCTGCAACAGTAGCCGTCACAGAACTTGTCTCATTATTCTTCCAGTTTCTAACAGGAAGAGGTAGAAACACACACACACACACATACCCCTCCGAAATAAAAATAGCAATTCTTAGAAAACAGCATAATCTCAACCTACAAGGTAGAAGATAAATATTTTTCTTACCAGCCACAGACACAGCAACATCATAAATGTCACCATGAAACATCCAGCATCCTTATTCTGCAGATCAGTTCTAATTCCTTTCATCTCCAGCTCTCAGTTTTCCCCAGCCAGCCTGCTGGGACTGGAAAATAAGCTCCTTGTCAAAATTAGTAGGTGCTTGTTAGCAGCTGCTTGCATTTCTGTAAAAAGCCCTGACAGAAACTGTGAAACTTGTTCCTGTAAGGTCTAAAGTTAGTTTTTGGTCAAGAGATAGTCTGCTCACATTGTCTTTTTCTTCCCTTCATTTTCTCGGTGGGGTGGGGGACAGGGGAGGGCGGTACACAGTTTCTTTCTTCCAATTACAAAATCATGTTTAAGTTTCAGTAAGTGGTCATGTTTTCTACCTCATGGAGAAAGCCAATCTGTAGACAGAGGAAATTAGAGGACAAAGAAAAAGAGTTCTGTGGGCATTGCTAAGCCTGGGGCTTGCTGCTCCCAAGGCCCGGCTGAATTTCTGCCCTTCTTAAACATAACCCAGTTGTTCTCCTCTTTTTATCTCACCAGATAACATCTTATTTCTCTTTCTTGTTCTCAGTCGCTCAGTCGTGTCCAATTCTTTGCGACCCCATGGACTGTAGTCTGCCAGTTTCCTCCATCCCTGGGATTCTCCAGGCAAGAACACTGGACTGGTTGCCATTTCCTTCTCCAGGGGATCTTCCTACCCAGGGATCGGATCTGTGTTTCCTGTGCCTCCTGCACTAACTGGCCCATTCTTCACCGCTGAGCCACCTGGGAAGCCCCAGTTTCGTGCTAAATAAGACTTAATTCAAATTTTCTTTATATCACTTAAAAGCAAAGGACATCTCACTAGCAGACCAAACTAGCCAAAACAGACAGAGGAAAATCTTGTCCAGACCACCGAGTCCTGTTTAAGGGAAACAGACTCCAACTGCACCTCTATCATCCGCAGAAGCGCTGCAGAATGTTACTCGGAATATTCGCTTGGTTGCTTTCTGTGCATGTCCCTCCCCCTTTTTGCTCAGTCTTGCTCCTCCTCCAGGACAGCAGGACAGAAGCAGACAAACCCGAGAGGAGGCTTCTGAGATCTGAACTGGCGGCTCCAGCTTGCTCGCATAGAAGAGAGACGCCGGGGAGAGGCAGGCCAGCCAGCCCAGAGCAGGCCCAAGACACAGCGAGGGCAGTCGGGAGAGGAGAAGAAGTCCTCGCGGAGGGAAGAAGAGCACCTTCCGCCAGCTTTTCCCCTGGTCCCTGGGGGTGACGGGGTTCCAGCTACCCCCTGTTTGGTGTTGCTGATTCACACTGATTTTTGTTCAAATAAACTCTGAAAAAAAAATTTTTTTAATGCACACACACACACACACACACACACACACATGAAACACCTTTTGACTTAAATGCCAGAAAGTGGAATAGAAGGGATGCCAGTGACCAAATGGGCTCAAGAGCTGGCATCACTGCTTGTGACTACCTGAGGACAACTCACAGTGCAAAGCCTGGAAACCTCCTGGCCCCCGACGTGAGGGGCGGTGTGTGGACATCTAGGCTGGGAATGGAGGCGTGGAGGGCACACCCGGCCCCTAAGTGCTGAAAGAACACAGCCCACCAGAGCTGTCTCTCAGTGGCGCAGGGTGAGCACAGAGGCCCTGTACAGGGGAAAGGCAGTGCCCGGCAAAGCGAGGGCCCACCATTCCAACCACATCTCTGCGAGACGGCAAGCACCTCCACGTGAGACGTCTGGGCTTACCCACGAAAGTGAGAAGGTAACAGGCAGGAAGGCCGGGGTCTCCAAACAGAGGAAATAGGCTGCGAGGTCAGACATTTCTCTCTCTTAAGCAGCAGGAGGAAACAGAGTAGCGATATTTTTTTCCTTCTCTATACAATTTTAAAAGGAGGTTTCTCTTATAATTCTGTGTTGCCATGATGACACGTGGTTTCACCTGAAGTTAACTATTCTCAAACCTTGAGTTAACCGATGCATTTTTCTGATGGAAATGTTTGTCTCAAGCTATGCTAACGTACTAGGCATTTACCCCAAACTCTGTCTTCAAGCTGGTTCCGCCTCGAGGCTCAGAACCTACTTGACAAATATGCTCAGATACTGCTCCCCTAATCTGCACAAATGAAACCATCTGTGTGGCAATCTGTCCTTCTACAAGATTCAAGTTAGTCATTTTATGGCCCAGGATGAACCATCTGGTGCCAAGATTATCCCAAAATGCATCTTATGGGTGAGGGGCCTGGTGACATTCTGAGTTTTAAGACATTCCTTTCTTTCATTAACGGACTGAAATCCCATGGACGGAGGGGCCTGGTGGGCTGCAGTCCATGGGGTCGCACAGAGTCGGACACGACTGAGCGACCTCACTTTCACTTTTCACTTTCATGCATCGGAGAAGGAAATGGCAACCCACTCCAGTGTTCTCGCCTGGAGAATCCCAGGGACGGGGGAGCCTGGTGGGCTGCAGTCCGTGGGGTCGCACAGAGTCGGACACGATGAAGCGACTCAGCAGCAGCAGCAGCAGTGACTGTAAAACATCCAGCTGGAGACTAGCAGGGGGCGCTCTTTCTGCCCCCTTCTAAGGCCTGTCAGAAGCTTTTACTATCTCCTTTATACTTTAATGAAACTTTATTACCCAAAAGCTCTGAGCTATCAAGCCTCGTCTCCGGCCCTGGATTGAGTTCTTCTCCTCCAGAGGCCAAGAATCTAGGTGTCTTTTCATTCAGCAACAGCCTTTCAAAAGGTTATAACTCATCCCAGGAGGAGGAGATAAAGACCCAAACGGGAGTTGGTTTCAAAATAGAAAGCTGTAAGTAAAAGCTGGTTTCTGCTTTCCATTTCTCTGCCTTCCCAGCTGTCTTCACCAGCCGCCGTTCTGTGAGAATTAGCTCTGACCTCACATCAGTTTGCCAGTCCCAAGTCAAGTGCTACTTCTTCCCCTGTTCTGCCTTTCCTGGGATTTCCCAAGGGCAACTTCTTCTCCGTTTGTCATATCAAGGACCATTAATACAAACACAGGGTTTTGTGAGAACATTCCAGCGCTGTCCTCAGGTTCACACCCCAAGAGCAGCAAAATCACACGGACCCTCCCCATTGAAAAACACAAGCTCGCACTTATCTATGGTCTGTGTAATGTGCATGTACGTGAACAGGAGCTGTGACAGCGAAGGCCAGCCTTGCAGCATTACTGAGAGGCTCCTGTTTCAACATCCTCATTCATCAGTGGCAAGCTCTTCGGAGCTCCAGGTTTTATGCCGGACACCCCCTCCTGTTTTCCAAAGAAGACTTCTGACCTCTGTTTGCCTCTCTTTTCTTGCCCAGCTCTCGTCTTAGTTTCCTGGAGCCCATCATTCCATATCAGCAACGTGCAGACCGTGCTTCATTTCTTTCCCCAGATTTTTGGGTTGTTGGCAAGACAACTGAAAAGAACGGGCCAGCCGACCTGATTTCTGTATGAGAAAATAAGAGAAGAGAGGGGCCTGTGGGGAAGCACCCTCCTCCGTGAGCTAGGGGGTGTGGGCTCTCTTCCTGAGTCTGTTTCTGACAGCTGTGTGGCCTCCAGGAAAGGATGCACTGTCCCTGATTACTCACAGAATCATAGACAGCTTGAGCTAGAATAACAACCAACCTCTCATTTCACAAGAGACTCAGAAGTCCAAAGTGACTTACCTGTACTAGACAAAGTACCAGACAAACGGAGAATGGATTCATGCAGGAACCTGCAGGACTTAGAGGGAAGAAAGAGTGTAACTCATCTGAAAAACAAAATTGGAATCCTTTGGGAAACAGTCCGCCCCCTGAAGTTAGACGGGATATGAAAGCCAGTCCTCCTGTGTATCAAAACGGGGATGACTGCGTTCCCGCACGCCGTGACGGAAACAAGGAGCTGAATTCCCTGAGACATTTAATTTCAGGGAGAAGACTGACATTCAGGTAAAATCTGAAGGCAGCGAGTAATCCTAGGTTCTAAGTGCTCACGAGAAAACTCAAACGCTAATGTAAATATCACAGGGTTAATAATCAGAATAAAATAGCGAACTAAGCCACTAAAGGAAAGAGTTGGACAAGTCCAAGGTTATACTGAACTTTGATAGGTAGAAACAGACACTGTCAGGAAAACTAGAAGCAGTGATCACGAAGTAACAGAAAGGCCATAACTGGAAGCTCACAGATCTGGAGAGAAAGGCGGGGTCGCCGTTTGCTGAGCTCTCAAGCGCTATGCTCTGCGTTTTGCCATCTTTCCTCATTTAATTTTCAGAGCAGCCTAGAA
>SJYF01000297.1:599493-609795 GCA_006410515.1 Procapra przewalskii | reverse complement strand
ATGCCTGTGTAACTCAATGAAACTATGGCCTGTGCCATGGAAGGGCACCCGAGACGGGCGGGGCACGGTGGGGAGGCTGACAGAGCAACTCCTTATTGCAAGGTGGGGAGGCTGACAGAGCGTGGTCCACTGGCAAAGGGAATGGCAAGCTGCTTCAGGATTCTTGCCTTGAGAACCCCATGAACAGGATGAAAAGGCAAAAAGATAGGACACTGAAAGATGAACTCCCCAGGTAGGTAAGTGCCCAATATGCTACTGGAGATCAGTGGAGAAATAACTCCAGAAAGAATGAACAGGTGAAGCCAAAGGAAAAACAACACCCAGTTGTGGATGAGACTGGTGATGGAAGTAAAGTCTGATGCTATAAAGAGCAATATTGCATAGGAACCTGGAATGTCAGGTCCATGAATCAAGGCAAATTGGAAGTGGTCAAACAGGAGATGGCAAGAGTGAACATTGACATTTTAGGAATCAGTGAAATAAAATGGCCCCAAATGGGCAAATTTAATTCAGATGACCATTACATCTACTACTTCGGGCAAGAATCCTTTAGAGGAAATGGAGTAGCCCTCAAAGTCAACAAAGGAGTCCAAAGTGCAGTGTTTGGGTACAGTCTCAAAAAAGACAAAATGATCTCCATTTATTTCCAAGGCAAACCAGTCAGTATTAGAGTAATCAAAGTCTATGCCCCAGCCACTAAGGCCAAAGAAGCTAGAGTTGAATAGTTCTATGAAGACCTATAAAGCATTATAGAGCTAATATGAAAAAAAAGATGTCCTTTTCATTCTAGGGGACTGGAATGCAAAAGCAGGAAGTCAGGAGAAACCTAGAGCAACAGTCGAGTCTGGCCTTGGAGAACAAAATGAAGCAGGGAACAGGCTAGCAGAGTTTTGCCAAGAGAATACACTGGTCACAGCAAACACCCTCTTCCAACAACACAAGGGACGACTCTACCCTTGAATCTCAAAATGGTCAATACCAAACCAGATGGATTATATTCTTCACAGCCAAAGATCCAGAAACTCTATATAAAGTTAGCAAAAACAAGACCCGGAGCTGACTATCACTCAGATCATGAACTCCTTATTGCAAAATTCAGACTGAAATTGAAGGAAGTAGGGAAAACCACTAGACTACTCTGAAATGACCTAAATCAAATCCCTTATTATACAGTGGAAGTGAGAAATAGATTGAAGGGATTAGATCTGATAGAGTGCCTGAAGAACTATGGACACAAGTTGGTAACATTGTACAGAAGGCAGAGATCCAAACCATCCCCAATAAAAACGCAAAAAGGCACAATGGTTGTCTGAGGAGGACTTACAGATAGCTGAGAAAAGAAGAGAAGCAAAAGGCAAAAGAGAAAAGGAAAGATATACCCATTTGAATGCAGAGTTCCAAAGAATAGCAAGAAGAGATAAGAAAGCCTTCCTCAGTGATCAATGCAAAGAAATAGAGGAAAACAATAGAGTGGGAAAGACTAGAGACCTCTTCAAGAAAATTAGAAATACCAAGGGGACATTTAATACAAGATGGGAACAATAAAAGACAGAAATAGTATGGATCTAACAGAAGCAGAAGATATTAAGAAGAGGAGGGAAGAATACATAAAAGAATATTACAAAAAATGTTCTTAATGACTTGGATGAACACAGTGGTGTGATCACTCACCTGGAGCCAGACGTCCTGGGGTGCGAGGCAGTGGGCCTCAGGAAGCATCGCTACAAACAAAGCTGGTGGAGGTGACAGAATTCCAGCTGCTGTTTCAAATCCTGAAAGATGATGCTATGAAAGTGCTGCACTCAACATGTCAGCAAATTTGGAAAACTTAGCAGTGGCCACAGGACTGAAAAAGGTCAGTTTTCACTACAATCCCAAAGAAAGGCAATGCCAAAGAATGCTCAAACCATGGCACAGCTGCACTCATCTCACATGGTAGAAAAGTAAAGCTGAAAATTCTCCATTGTCAATATCCACTGGATCATAAAAAAATGAGCAAGAGAATTCCAGAAAAAACATCTACTTCTGATTTAAAGCCTCTGATTGTGTGGACCACAACAAACTGGAAAATCCTTAAAGAGATGGGAATACTAGATCAGCTTACCTGCCTCCTGAGAAATCTGTATGCAGGTCAAGAACCAATGACTAGAACCAGACATGGAACAACAGACTGGTTCCAAACAGGGAAAAGAGTATGTCAAGGCGGTATATTGTCACCCTGTTTGTTTAACTTATACACAGAGTACATCATGAAAAATGCTGGACTGGAAGAAGCTGGAATCAAGATTGCTGGGAGAAATATCAATAACCTCAGATATGCAGATGACACCACCCTTATGGCAGAAAGCAAAGAAGAACTAAAGAGCCTCTTGATGATAGTGAAGGAAGAGAGTGAAAAAGCTGACTTAAAACTCAACAAACAAAAAACAAAGATCATGGCATCCAGTCCCATCACTTCATGGCAGATAGGAAACAATGGAAACAGTGACAGACTATTTTCTTGGGCTCCAAGATCACTACAGATGGTGACTGCAGCCATGAAATTAAAAGACACTTGCTCCTTGGAAGAAAAGCTTTGGCCAACCTAGACAGCATATTAAAAAGCAGAGACATTACTTTGCCGACAAGTTTCGTCTAGTCAAAGCTATGGTTTTTCCAGTGGTCATGTATGGATGTGAGAGTTGGACTATAAAGAAATCTGAGCACCAAAGAATTGATGCTTTTGAACTGTGATGTTGGAGAAGACTCTTGAGAGTCCCTTGGACTGCAAGGAGGTTCAACAAGTCAACCCTAAAGGAGATCAGTCTTGAATATTTATTGGAAGGACTGATGCTGAAGCTGAAACCAGTACTTTGGCCACCTGATGGGAAGAACTGACACACTTGAAAAGACCCTGATGCTGGGAAAGATTGAAGGCAGGAGGAGAAGGGGACAACAGAGGATGTTATGGTTGGATGGCATCACCAACTGGATGGACATTGGTTTCAGCAACTCCAGGAGTTGGTGATGGACAGGGAAGACTGGTGTGCTGCTGTTCATGGAGTCACAACAAGTTGGAAACGACTGAACTGAACTGAACTGAATTCAATAGATATGAATTCAAGCAAACTCCAGACACAGTGGGAGACAGAGGAGCCTGGAAGGCTACAGTCCATGATGTCACAAAGAATCGAACGCGGCTGAGCAAGTAAACAACCACAAATTGCTCTGCTGCAGCCCACGGGGCACTGCCGAGTAGATGCCGCCCCCGGGTGTTGACCCCAGCAGCCAGGCGCCTGCTCAGGGACAGCGACAGGTTCACAAAGGCGAGACAGAGGCACCCTGGGCGTGCCTCCCAGCTATGGACCCAGTACATTTGTGGCTCAAGTTTCTTTCAGAGGGCTTCAACCCAGTGATAAGCGACTGTTCTTAGAAGGCATATATGTTCTTCAAACAAAAGCCTCACCATTATTTTGATATACTTAATGTTAAAAAGCTTAAATAGATTTAAAATCCACTCACAGTTATCACACAGAATGTCAATATTACCTGTCAGTGAAATAAAAGATAAATCTTTAGCTTGAAATATAATTTCAATTGCTGAAATATAAATATTTTAATGGATATAAAATGTGTTTTAGAATTTAATTATCTGTATGAATAAAGTTTCTGGCTGAAGATAATCTATAAGAATTTAAAGAGAATCTCATCAAGCTATCATGAGGGAATTTAGTACAATGTAATCATTTCAAGTTTAAATTCCCAATATATATTTTGCCAGATATATAAGTAGCTCATTTAAATTTTATATATTTATTGCTGCTACTTTCTGCCTTCAATCAGCAAAGGTTAATAAGGACAACCACATACAATTTGGAACCCTAACAACCGCCGTGACACAATGCTGTGTGCTACCTAGAATTCCTAAGAATTCAGTTTAAAAAAATAATTGGGAGAGTACACAGAGATGCATATTCAGAGCTTTCAGCTATGTAATAACTAAAATCTAAAACAAAAAAGAAATCCTCCAATTCCAACAACAGGACTGGTTAAACATGAGACAGCCATGAGGTTTAAACCCTGTATACTAATTAAGAGTGACTTAGTACAAGTGTTCCAGATACCGATTGATATGTAATAAAAAAAATCCTTAAAATTTAATTGGTGTAAGAACAATAGCATTTATTTCCCGCACAATCTGTGATTGTGAGGGCTTGACAAGGAGGGACTTGCTTATGTCTGCTCTACTCAGAGTCAGCTGGAGTTGCTTGGAAGCTGGGGACTGAAATTATCACGTATCTGGTGATTCATGCAGAGGCAACTCCCCACCCCTTCTCTCCCTCTCTACCCCCCTCCACTCTTACTCAGCATAGTACCTCCAGCATGGCTGCTTCTGGATAGCCAGACTTCTTACATGTCAGGACTCCCAAGGGAGGCAGGTTCTCCTGAGGATAAACAGCCAAGAAGAAGCCGTACTGCTCCTACAGCCCAGCCTCAGGATAAGCCCAGTAGTGCCCTGCCACATTATACTCCTCATCAACAAGTCAAAGGCAGCCATACTCAAGAAGGAGATGAATTTTACACCACCCGTGGATGGGACGGGACGGCAAGGAGGAGGATTTCACAGCGCCTGTGGATGGGACGGGACGGCAGCGTCTGCAAATTCACAGCCTCTGCATTACACGTGCTTACTGACACTTCAGCAGTCTTCATGTGAGCACAGATGTTATAAGATATACACACACGTTAGCTGCCTGCTTTTTATATTTCAATGTGTGAATATCTAGTAAACCAAATGTAATCTCACAGCTATGTATCAAAGCATTATAGTCTTTTTATGTGGATAAAAGGCTCAAATGGCCAATCCATTTATTTTGGTTGTTCTGTGGCTTTTCTATAATTCAACAAATATATGCCACTGTACAACTTATAAGAAACACACAAATAATTTTCTTTTGTGAACCATTGGGGAGATATTTCTCAGAAAAGGATTTTTTATATTTGAAAAAGTAAAAGTTTTCAGTGTCTTCCTTGGTGCCTTAGATGGTAAAGAAACTGCCTCCAGTGCAGGAGACCTGGGTTCACTTGGCAGGTTTCCGAGAGCTGAATTCAGAGTTCGCCTTCATTCTTACTGTAGAGCTTGCTTTACCCTTTAATGCCTCAAAAATATGCCAGCTCTTATTCAATTAGTGATTTGTACTCAATTAATGACTTTATTTTGGGGGCTCCAAAATCACTGCAGATGGTGATTCCAGCCATGAAATTAAAAGACGCTTACTCCTTGGAAGAAAAGTTATGACCTAGACAGCATATTCAAAAGCAGAGACATTATTTTGCCAACAAAGGTCTGTCTAGTCAAGGCTATGGTTTTTCCAATAATCACATATGGATATGAGAGTTGGACTGTGAAGAAGGCTGAGCACCGAAGAATTGATGCTTTTGAACTGTGGTGTTGGAGAAGACTCTTGAGAGTCCCTTGGACTGCAGGAGATCCAACCAGTCCATGCTAAAGGAGATCAGTCCTGAGTGTTCTTTGGAAGGACTGATGCTAAAGCTGAAACTTCGGTACTTTGGCCACCTCATGTGAAGAGTTGACTCATTGGAAAAGACTTCGATGATGGGAGAGATTGGGGGCAGGAGGAGAAGGGGACGACAGAGGATGAGATGGCTGGATGGCATCACTGACTCAATGAAAATGAGTTTAAGTGAACTCCAGGAGTTGGTGATGGACAGGGAGGCCTGATGTGCTGTGGTTCATGAGGTCACAGAGAGTCGGACACAACTGAGCAACTGAACTGAACTGAACTGAATGACTTGGACAACAAACATTTATTCAACCCCTGCAGGAAATAGAACACTGTCCTAAAGATTTAAAGTAGAAAACTTTAAATGGTGACAAGTGCTTAATATACTTCAAGTGTAACAGAGAAAGATTACAAAGAAAAAGAGACAGGAGCTAAAAATAGATAAAAATAAAAAAGAAGAGACATAGCTGGCATTTTTATATAATTATATAATTAACTAGATTCTCTGCTCTAATTTCTTCCTAAATTCAGATCATCAGCATTTCTGATGGAGAGCAAAGAGGGAGTATTGCTTCAATATACAAATGCTTAGGCAAACTTCCCAGCAAATATTACACACTGTGAATTTCCCAGTGTCAAAGAAGTATGCCACTGCATACTTCTAATACGAGCCTTAGAGTGCGTTCCAAATGATGACCCTATTTGGAACCAGCATCGGCCTCGGGCCGATGCCAGTCAGGAATGAGTGACTGGGGAAGTTTGCTTCAGGTGCCCCCCCTCACCCCGACTTCTTTGACTGCACCCCTTCTATGACCCATAGCCCAGGGGCCACATACTATGTGTTCAGAGACCAGGATCTTCCTCAGCACTTCGTTTTCTTAATCTGTCTTCCCAGGAAGATTCCCTGATGTGGGATATTTCCAGCTCAGTTCATCCTTCCCATCACCTCCAACAAACGATAACTGGCATATGAGTCAGCTTCTGCTGGGTCTTTTTCTTTACACAGTGAAGTCCGGAGGAGAGGTAAATATGAGCTCACATTTGTGATGGTGAAGGGAATTTTTAAATTCCTAACTTAGGTCTTCCCATTCAACCCATGTCCATGTATTATTACCTTTTTCCGTATTTAGGAATGAAGACACAGAGTTGAATGAGCCTGGTAAGCAAATGTAATTATAATGCAAGTCAAGTTCTATTAAGGTATAATTACTTATAAAGCTTTATGAAAAAAAGAGGGAATGGGGTTATGATTTTCAGCAGCTATTTTAAAGGTTTCATGCAAAAAATACTTGAGCTGAAACTAGAAGGATGTTTTCTTTTCATTTATTTTGCATCTATCATATTTCAGCATCTTTCTGAATCCTGAGGGAAGGGAACTCCCCAGCAGTCTGGTGGTCAGGACTCCGCGCTTCCACTGCTGGGCTCCAGTTCGATCCCTGGCGGGGGAACTAAGATCCTGCAGGGCAGGGCAGCCAACAAACAAATAAATAAATTCTGAGGGAAGAATGAAATGGACAAGGATGTTGAAGGAAGAGAAACTCGCGCAGAAGCATGAGCTAGTGTGGCATAATTAGTTCCTCTCTAGTATTCCTGCAGGGCCAGAGGGTGTGGATGAAAATCCTGAGAGCTATATAGATAGCAGAGCAGGCTAGAGTCAACGGTACCCTGCGGGACACTACAGGGGCTTATTAGCAGAGGAGTGATATTAAAAGATGTATTTTTAATTAATAAGTGAAGAAACCTAGACATTGGCTCCACTATGGAGGATGAATTGGATACAGAAGCACCCAAAGAAGAGATAAAGTATAAGCTGCTGCAATAACCTAAGTAACAGTATGAAGGCAGTGCAGTAGACATTTTAAAAAATGGATTCAAAAGGTCTAGAACTTGAATTCAAGAAGACTAGTGACTAATTTTATACAGTGTGTGAGGACAAGATAGGTCTAGAGCATCTTTAGTCTCTATCTTGAACAACTGAGTACAATTGCTATTTTTCATGTAAGGAACCCATAAAAAAGAACAAATTTAGAAGGGATAAGGTAAAGAGTTTGGTTTGATTCATGAAGACTTTAAGGTGCTTCATGGACATTCATATTGAGATACCTAGCATGCAGTTGAAAATGTAAGTCTCAGGAGAAAAGTACCAAAAAAAAAAAAAAAAGGAGATACTCCTTTGAGAGCTGATAATCAGGCAATAGCTGGAACCAAGGAACTGGATGACATCACCAAAGGGAACCAACTGAGGAGATGTGCAAGGAAGAATTATGGAGAACACTGACATACGAGAGTGAGACAAGAAAGGCGAATCAATGGAACACTGAGGCCAGCCAGAAAGACAGGTGGCCCAAGAGTGTGTGTGACATGGGGTACCAAAGGGACAGAAGAAGGAGATGGCAAGGCAGGCCAGACAGCCTGGAGATAGAGCAAGCCTGGCAAGAGACAGTCTCTGGATTGGCAAACCTGAAATAAAATAATTTCAGTGACAGCTATATTTTAAGAGACATTAACAGAAGCCAGAGAATGATGGTTGAGAAGTAAATAAAAGCTGAAAAAGTTTAAGAGAGAAATACCAATTACCAGTTCAAGATACTTCATGAAGGTAGGATCTCAGGAAAGCTTTTACAGTATTGACTTGGGTTTTCTGCTCTAGGAAAAAAGGCAATGGAAAAGCAACTGAAATCGAGAAGAGATATAACAGGCGTTAAGATCTCAGAGGAACCAGAAGATAGGCTCAAGAGTCTAGGGAAAGATGGGGTAGGTGGCAGAGGCAAGGAATTGGAGTAGTTTAGGAAGCAGAAGCAAGAAAAGTAGGGTATTCAATTCCTGTGGTTATTCGATTCATTTTCCAAATTATGTTCTCAGTTAAGTAAAGGGAAAAGTTGCTAAGGATGAGATGTGCAAAAGAATGGGGCTTCTGAGATATTTTGGAACACCACTAAGGGAAATAAAAAGGGAAACAGCTAGGAGCAGGTACAGGATGTCCCAAAAGCAGTGAAGGTGAGGTTCGTAACCATGGCATGTCAGTCTGCGGTGCAGATTGTAGGGCTTTTCTTTTCCTTGCAGAATCCTAAAACTTTGGAACAATAACAAAGACGCAAATCGCTAATGGGAGACGCGGCCAAGCACCGGAGAGGGAAGACTGTGAGCGCTGAAAAGTCTTGCTGAAACACTCATCACGGCAGACAGGGGTTAGCCTGCGGAGAAAATGATGTCAAGTCATAAATAATGGATGGAGAGGCCTGGAGAGTCTAAGAACTCAAGAGTTCAATCAATTTCATTTAAAACTCATTCCTATTCACCTACTACATCCCAAGGTCTGTACTGAACACTGGGGAAAGAACAGGGTCCCTCTAGAGATTTACAGTCCAGGAGAAATCAACATAAAGTTCAATGCCAAGAGGGAACTATTTCTGGACAAAAACTGGGGACCAAGCTAGAGAGTTCTTATTCACCTGGTGAAGAATGAGCAGGAATGTAGTTCAGTGGGGACAAAATGAAAAATTACAAGAACAGTAGTCTGTGATGTAAAGTTTATGTTTCCACAAGGACTTTAAGGAACAAAGCTTTTGATGGGATTTCTAGCAGCCTATCTGGAGGATTACTTGAAATTGGGACCTTTGATATGGTTTCACAAAGAGCCATTGTACTACCCATCCCAGGGCAGCCAATGTCTCACCAAAGTGTGACAGTAGACAAATGACAGCTAATAGCTGTTAGTACACAACACATGGTAATCCGCCTGCACTATGGGAGACCCAGGTTCCATCCCTGGGTGGGGAAGATCCCCTGAAGAAGGGAGTGGAAACCCACTCCAGTATTCTGGCCTGGAGAATTCCATGGACTGTGTAGTCCATGGGGTCACGGTCCACATGACTGAGCGACTTTCACTTTCATTTCATTTCACTTTCAGGCAAGATTCAGATATATATATGTGTGTATTTAGGTGTGTCCGAAGTCAGTGGTGGCCGGGAGGAGACACGCCACGTCCAAGGTCAGGGGCAGCCAGAAGAAGCCACCTTGCACCCGAGGCCAGGGGCAGTGACGCTGAGGAGACACTGAGGCCAAGGATGGCAGCTGGGAGGAGTTGCCTCGCGCCCGAGGCCAGGGCTGGCGGCCGGGAGGATCAACCCGAGGAGTGGTGGCTGTGCAGGAGCAGGAGGGCCTGAAGGAGCTATCCCACATTGAAGGTCAGGAAGGCAGCGGTAAGGAGATAACCCTTGTCCAAGGTAAGAAACAGCAGCTGTGCTTTGCTGGAGCAGCCATGAAGAGATACCCCACACTCAAGGTAAGAGAAACCCAAGTAAGATGGTAGGTGTTGCAAGAGGGCATCAGAGGGCAGACACACTGAAACCATACTCACAGAAAACTAGTCAATCTAATCACACGAGAACCACAGCCTTGTCTAACTCAATGAAACCAAGCCATGCCCACGGGGCAACCCAAGACGGGCAGGTCATAGTGGAAAGGTCTGACAGAACGTGGTCCACTGAAGAAGGGAATGGCAAGCCGCTTCAGTATTCTTGCCTTGAGAACCCCATGAACAGCATGAAGAGGCAAAATGATAGGATACTGAGAGAGGAACTCCAGGTCAGTAGGTGCCCAATATGCTACTGGAGATCAGTGGAGAAATAAGTCTAGAAATAATGAAGGGATGGAGCCAAAGTAAAAACAATACCCAGCTGTGCATGTGACTGGTGATAGAAGCAAGGTCCGATGCTGTAAAGAGCAATATTGCATAGGAACCTGGAATGTCAGGTCCACGAATCAAGGCAAATTGGAAGTGGTCAAACAAGAGATG
>SJYF01000297.1:522400-535148 GCA_006410515.1 Procapra przewalskii | reverse complement strand
TAGCGGGAATACGGATGCTGTGTTATTCTCTATAATTTCTGTGTTGTTAAAAACAGTTCCCATTTACTAAAATACAGAACATGAAAATGATTCAAGTACATATGATGATTTCACCCAATGCTTTTTTCCTTCAGTCATCAATTAATACGTACTTTTTACCTGCCATGGAGACTGAAAAGTAGAAGTTCCTGGCCTCCAGGGTCTAGTTTCCAGCTGAAGAATGCCTATTTTCTATAACTTGTCAGATAGGTATGTGTGTTATAGATTGAATGTTTGGTTCTAGCCCCCTCACCCCACCCAGGCCAAAATCACTAAGACGTGTGGCTCTGATCCCCACTGTGACAGCCTTTGGAGTGGGGCCTGGAGCAGGCATCACAATATGGTCATATGTGTGCGTCCCTCGTGATGTGACAGTGTCCGCACAAAGAGACACCAGACAGCCCTCTCTCTCTCCTCCTATAAGGATGCAACTGACTGCAGGCCAGGAAGAGCATTCTTAGCAGAAACCAATCGGCCAGGACCCCGATCATGAACAGCAGGCCTTCAGAAATGGGAGAAATAAATGTCTCTTGTTTAAGCCACTCACTTCCTGCCATTCTGTTACTGCAGCCTGAGGAGAGGAAGACAGACACTTAGCCTTGCTCTGTACTTAAAAAACAGTGACTCACCAAGACTGTCATCTGAATCCGTTTGCAGTGGGCGATGAATTCGTTTGGAGATGGGTGGCCACAGCTGCCCATGCATTAAGTCTCGGCATCTCTGCTCCTCAGGTGAGGTGAGGTTGGACCCCACACTGAGACAGCTAGTTGTGTGCAGTCCATCTGAAGAAGAGATTGCATGCTCGTTGTTTTTGCACTTTAACCCCTCAAATGCACAGCTGGGCCTCCCCTCAAGTGTTCAGGGGCTTCTGTATATGTTAACTCCTCTTTAGATCATCCCAGGGAGGCATAAAGAGAAAAGAGAAGGTGTGAGCAAACTGCCCCAGAGCAGGCCCGCATCGCCTGATTCCTGAGCTAACTGCCTACTCACTGGCCCACTGTATTGTTTAATTATAATCTCATATGTCTTTTTAAAATAATTTATTTATAAAATAAAATACTACAGGGTGGGAGGGGGCTTCAGGATTGGGAGCTCGTGTACACCTGTGGCTGATTCATGTCAATGTATGGCAAAACCAATACACTATTGTAACACAGAATAAAGTAAAAAGAAAATTAAAAAAATACTACAGAGAATCATCTAAATATTTGGACTTACTTCAGTGCAACTAAAAATAGTTACTTGCTAAATATTTAAATAGAATTGAGGTACATGAAGATAAAATGAGGCGAGGTACTAGGCTCTAAGTTAAATGCAAATATAAGCATGATACTATGAATTCAAATGTACAGGTCTGAAATCTCTACTGTCCTCCAGAAGAAATTTCTTAAAGAAAAGTCACCCTCNNCACCCCCCCAAAAAAGCATTAATTTTATAAAAATATTGGGCTGGCCAAAAAGTTCTTTCCATTTTTCCCTAAGATGGCTCTAGCAGTGCTTACTTGTCTTCAGCTTCACTTGAAACAATTTTGTGAGACTGTATTGTGATAGCTGTCATGGCAGCATGCATTTAAAAAAACACACATCAAAATTGGTGAATTTTGATGCAGCCATTTTAGTATTAAAGATGGAAGAAATGATCAACATTTTTGGTATGCTTTGCTTTTTTATTTTAAGAAAGGTAAAATCACAACAGAAACACACACAAAAAAGATTTGTGCACTGTATGGAGAAGGTGCTGTGGCTGATCGAAAGTGCTAAAAACAGCGTGTGGAGTCGCATTCTGGAGATTTCTCCCTGGATGATGCTCCCCCATCCTGCGGATCAGCTGAGGTCGACAGTGATCAAATTGAAACACTGAGAACAATCACCGTGCCGCGGAGGAGACCGCTGACACACTCAGAATATCCAGATCAAGCACCGAAAGCCATCTGTGCCAGCCTGTTTAAGTGAATTGCTGCGATGTTTGGGTTGCACATGTGTTAGGCAGGAAAAAATCCTTCTTGACCATACTTCCTCATTCAATTCTCATTTGCAAAGAAAACATTCCATTTTTAAAACAAACTGTGAGGGGCAATGAAAAGTACTGCACAATAATGTGGAACAGAAGAGATTATGGGGCAAGTGAAATGAACCACCAGCAACCACACCAAAGAGCAGGCTTCACCCAGACAGAGTGATGTCGTGTAGGAAGTGCGATTGGAAGGGAGCTCTCTATTTTGAGCTCTTTCCAGAAAACCAAACAATTAATTCCAACAAGTACTGCTCCCAGTTACACCAACTGAAAGCAGCACACGATGAAAAACACGTGGAATTTTGTCAGGAAGAATTTAACAGGAGGCTTCCTGTGTGATGTCTTGGATGTGTCAGGATTCTCTGTTCCTTATTAATTCCTGAATACTCAGAAATTAAGAGGAGAGGCAAGCCTCTTCCAGGGGCTAAGGAATCCAGGCATTTCCTTTGTTAGTTTTTTTATACAGTGATAAGTACCCTCTTCCTTTTTATGAACCATACAGCAAAAGTGATTATTTACAACCCTCTCTCTTTCATATGGATGGCCTCATATTTCCTTGTAAGTTTCAATTTTATCTCTGCTGAAAATAGCTACCTTGTTCAGTTCAGTTCAGTCGCTTAGTCTTGTCCGACTCTTTGTGACCCCATGAACTGCAGCACACCAGGCCTCCCTGTCTGTTACCAACTCCTGGAGTTCACTCAAGCTCGCGTCCATCGAGTCAGTGATGCCATCCAGCCATCTCATCCTCTGTCCTCCCCTTTTCCTCCTGCCCCCAAGCATCCCTCCCAGCATCAGAGTCTTTTCCAAAGAGTCAGCTCTTCGCATGACGTGGCCAAAGTATTGGAGCTTCAGCTCTAGCGTCATTCCCTCCAAAGAACACCCAGGGCTGACCTCCTTCAGAATGGAGTGGTTGGATCTCCTTGCAGTCCAAGGGACTCTCAGGAGTCTTCTCCAACAAGACAGTTTAAATACCTACACAATGTTGAATAAAACACCTTTGCTCCATCAGAGCTTTGGTCCCTGTGTCTTGCTTGCTCTCTCTTTTTCAGGCTGATCCCCTGAAGTACAGAGGCTCTCTAAGTTCACTTTCCTGCCCGGGCTTCTAAGACCCTCTTGAGAAGGTGCTCTGTGCCTTCACCTCATCGAGAGGGTACCTGAGGCCCATGATCAGAGCAAGCCCCATGTCAGGGACTTTATTGGCTTTCTGCATAAACCAAGGAATATCAGCCTCTTTCTCTCTCCTTTACTTTCCTATCGGTCGGCTCCGGACCACCAGGTTCCAGTCCATTAAAGGACCTCAGCAGAATTTGTGAACAGAAAACACATAATCTTCCATCAGGTCATGTAAGGCCACGTGTCTCTTTGATGACCAGGCAAAGGCTGCTGCAGCTTGGCTGCTGAGGTCTGATTCTGCTGTGGTCACCAGATCTTGCACCTTCCAATTTATTTCCGTCTTTACAAAATTCTCTTAATGGAAAAATTTTCAATTACCTGGGAGAAAGACTGTAAAAGGCACCTGGAACAGTTCTTTGTTCGGAAATATAAAAAATTTTGGAAATATAGAATAATGAAGTTGTCTAGAAAATGGCAGAAGGTAGTAGAACGAAATGATGAATATGTTGTTCAATAAAGTTCTTGGTGAAAATGAAAAATGCACCTTTTTACTTATAAAAAAACAGAAGGAACTTTTTGGCCAACCAAATATAAATGGAAAATATTCAGTTTCAGAAGAGTTTGGGGAAGGGTTTAAGGAAAATCAAGTATCCTTCATTGAGTTAAATTACAACGAAGTTGCACATTCTTCTAATAGGAATAATAGTGACAAAATAACTCTATAAATCTCTTGTTTCAAACAGGCGAGAGTAGCCTGTATTCTCTGAGATATGACGTTATCCAGGTTCTTTCCTGGTTTTGTAAAATAACAAGCTATGAGGTACTTACTGAGTATCTTTGTTTATAGACTCTGTATCTTTCCTAATGCACTTTTGAAACAACCATTTTCTAAAAGAGATTTGAACATTTAAAACCGTTAGGAATACATGAGAAAGGACTTGGGAACTTGGGAGTATAATCAATATTCCCAATTCACAGTACAAATTTTGAGGAATGAGCGTAAGAAGAACAAAAGGGGGGAAATTCCCTTGATTAAAATGTTATCTGTTGTTCAGTTCAGTCGCTCAGTCATGTCCGACTCTTTATGACCCCATGGACGGCAGCACACCAGGCCTCCCTGTCCATCACCAGCTCCCAGAGTTCACCCAAACTCATGTCCATTGAGTTGGTGATGCCATCCAACCATCTAATCTTCTGTCATCCCCTCCTCCTGCCCTCAATCTTTCCCAGCATCAGGGTCTTTTCAGATGAGTCAGCTTTTCCCATCAGGTGGCCAAAGTATTGGAGCTTCAACTTCAGCATCAGTCCTTCCAATGAATATTCAGGACTGATCTCCTTTAGGACAGACTAGTTGGATCTCCTTGCAGTCCAAGGGACTCTCAAGAGTCTTCTCCAACACCACAGTTCAAAAGGGTCAGTTCTTCGGCACTCAGCTTTCTTTATGGTCCAACTCTCACATCCATACATGACCACTGGAAAAACCATAGCCTTGACTAGATGGACCTTTGTTGACAAAGCAATGTCTCTGCTTTTTAATATGTTATCTAGGTTGGTCATAACTTTCCTTCCAAGGAGTAAGCGTCTTTTAATTTCATGGCTGCAGTCACCATCTGCAGTGATTCAGTTGCAAATAAAATGTTATTTGTTGTTGTTCAGTTGAGAAGTCTTGTCCGACTCTTTGTGACCTCATGGGCTGCAGCACTCCAGGCCTCCCTGTCCCTCACCATCTCCAGAGTTTGCTCAAGTTCATGTCCATTGAGTCGGTGATGCCATCCAACCACCTCAACCTCTGCCACCCTTAGGCAGAAATTACTGGTTTGGAGCCACAGGACACCTAAACACTGTTGATGGTCATCTTTTTTTATAAAAGGACAGTAAGCACCAGAGAAAGTCAACAACACAACCTATTACAAGGCTAAGTGGACTAATTCACAAAACCAGAGGTCTGTAAGCTTTTTCTGTAAAACGCAAGACACCAAATATTAAGCTTTGCAGGCCAGATGGTTTCCATCTCAACTACTCAACTATTTTGCTAAGCAGAAACAGCCAGAAACAACGCTGTACACAAATGGGCATAGCTCTTTTCCAACAAACTTTCTTTACGTATATAAGCGGCTGGATAGGATTCAGCCTGTAGGCTGTAATTTGCTGACCCCTGCTCAGCACCTTTTCTAGGTGGCAGTCCCACCTGAGGACTGGCTCCAGGTCAGATTCTTAGACTCCACGTTTCTTTGCTGTCCATTTACCACCCTCCACTTCCCAGCTTCCTCTTTCTTCTTTCTTCCTCCCTCCATCCTCGCCATGAGTCTCAAATTCTAGAATTTTGAGGCAGTCTTTTCTCAGAAACTCTGACTGGCTCTCTGAAAAGAAAGTAGACTATATTGAAGCCCAATCATAAATAGTTGCTTAAGAGAGAAAATGTGCAGGGTAATTGCTTACCCCAGAGATCATTACTGAGAGTAGTGGGATTCCTGTAGGTGAGATCTCTGGAGAGCCTTCAACATACCAGAGAAGCATTAAGCTATCGTATGCCACCTGACTCATATATCATTTGACTCATAAACCACTTGACTCATATAATTGTCATTTTCCTTAAAACCCTTTTATATGTAAACAATAAGGGTTCAACTTATGAAGCAAATTACACAATAGAATCAAGTAGGTGGATAGCTTTCTTACAAATCTTGGCTGGTTATATTACTAGGAATACATACTATTTGAAAGAAGGAAAAATAAAATTGAAGAATTTCTTTTAACTCCTCTTTCACACTTAAGAGTAGGTAAACTTTTTTCCAAAAATTAGAATTTAATTATATATCAAGAGCCACCATTTCCTGGGTAAAAGTTGTAAAGCCAGTATGATGCCACAAGGTAGACACAGAATGTGAGGAAAGGAATTTTAGATGAAGGCTCCCTGAAGATGACTATAGGTCACTGTACCAGTCAGAGGACCCACAGGAAACAAATGGCACATTTAAACTGGGTCACTGCAGGAGAGTTTGACAGAAGAACTACAGGGAAATCGATAATCATATAACTTATTGTTCAAATTGTGCCACTTAAGGGTAGGAGGAAGCTTTATTAATTGATTACGCCAAGGCAATGGGTGTAAACTGGGTCTGGTCCAGGCACGCTGTAATACAAGAATAAGCGCCATTAACACCCCTAGACCTGAAAGAACAGAGAGAGAGAACGGTTCCAGGGCCAGGAAGGCAGCAAGATGGAAATGTCCACAATAAGGTCTAGAGAAGAAAGCATCCGATCTAAGAATGTCAACGGGGAGAAAGCGAGTGAGTTACAATCCTATCTCCACTGTCCTCTGATCCTCTGATCTCTTGTCAGCATCTCCTATGGCTGAACCCAACCATAAGCCAGAGGTCCAGGGAGCCTGTTGATACAATCCTATGGATCAATTTCCCTGATATACAAAGTAAGATAGGGAAGGGTAGAGAAGGTATCTGGGGCAGGGGGCATAGAAAATATCCAGCCTAGTAAACAGCCCCACAAAGATGCCTAGTATGGAACTATCCTTCAGCTCTGACCTCTTTGACAGCATTTTAATAAAGCTCAACTTCTACTTCTTGAACAGTCTTCTCCTTGTTCATTTCCTATTTGATTGTGGAAAACAGTAAAGTAAGCAAAGCTTTTTGCTTTACTCCAAAGGGATGAGGGTTACACTGAATGAGGACAAGTACTAGGTTTTCATGCATATATTTAGCCTCTTTCACTCCTTAATTTAAAAATACCTGGCAACATTAGGCAGGTAAAACCAACCTGGGAATAAAATGAGATAAAAGGATGTTTTTTGCATTTGTCACAGGAAATTCCCTCATGCCACTCTGGTCTATATGTGTCCCCAAAGGATCTTATCATGCGAAGAGCTGACTCATTGGAAAGACTGATGCTGGGAGGGACTGGGGGGCAGGAGGAGAAGGGGACGACAGAGGATGAGATGGCTGGATGGCATCACAGACTTGATGGACATGAGTCTGGGTGAACTCCGGGAGATGGTGATGGACAGGGAGGCCTGGCGTGCCACGATTCATGGGGTCACAAAGAGTCAGACACAACTGAGTGACTGAACTGAACTGAACTGAAAGGATCTTAGAGAAAGTTTGGTGAAGTCAGTCAATGGATCAGACCAACAGGAAGGCTGCTTGAGAACAAGTATACAATGCAAAATTAATGGTCAAAATGCATACATGCTGCAATCATCACAAAGCATACACTGACTACTTCAGATCATGTACTATCAATTATGCCTATCAGTGATGAAGGTAGAATATCAAGAAAGAATGTTCACTATTGCAAAGTGTGACCCTGCCTTTCTGCATGAATATATAAACACCAAAAGAGGGAGTAATTATATGACTAGCATTCTGAAGGATCCAGTATAATTCACTTCTAGACACAAAAGAACACCCGTCTCCTGGGGAAGTTCGTTATCACACATCCTAATACATTACCAAGTCTGATGTCATCCAATTTTCTTACTCTCTAGAGGGAAATCTCTCCCATTTCATCAATAAGCTATCTCTTCCATTTTTTAAAGTCCAATGACACTATGATTTAGTAGGGTAAAAAAATATCCTTTTTTTGCTGACAACTTGGATCTACTTCTCCAAACACAAACTGAATTTCCCATGAGAACTAGCTACTCTAAGTATTCTGTATAGTTAAAAGAAGAGGAGAAAAGAAGTAAATTTAAAAGATGAGAGGGAAAGAATAAGGCAATGAAAAAGAAAGATAACAATGAATCAAATAAGGAATTAAAATATTAAGGGAATAAATAAATGACACCTTTTTAGTGAGGGTAGGAGAAGACAGAGCTGGGTTCTGGGTCATCTTCTGGCCCAATCATGGGTGAGAGTATTACCTAAGTTCTCTGAATAATCACAGAGCACTGAAAAACAATCTCACTTTCCTGCCACATGGAAGATACCATTCTTGCCCTAACCTAGGATTTTCCAAACTATACGTGTAGTCACTGCTCACAGCTTCAGCATCTGAACAAATGGAAGAAAGGAAAACAAGAAACTCTTGAGCTCACCAGGAACTTTCAGAGATGCCCTTACCTGAAATGGTTGCCATTTGAAATAGATGTAATATTTCCCTAATGGTTTTCAACCTTATATTTTTAATAGATTGTGAGTTCCTTGGAAACAGGGAATGTTTTATAATAATTGATTTGTCCCATATTATTTTTATTTTCCAAAACCTTTGAAGTGGCTTGCTATAAATGCATTGGTACTAAGTAAAAGGTAGGGAAAAAAAAAAAAAAACAAGAGTCAAGACAAAAGAAAGGTACCAAGGAGTAAAAACAGGTGGGCATCAGGTATAGGGAGGGTCGTCTGCTGTGCGGTGCTCAGTCGCTCAGTCGTGTCCGACTCTTTGTGACCCCATGGACTGTAGAACATTATTAAGAAATGAAGAATTAGGACGAGTTCAAAAATGACTTCTGATCTCCCAAACCATCGTTGCAAAGGAGAGAACATGGTGGACTCTACAAGTTCACTAGGGGAAGCCAGTGTTTCTTCTGCCTGCGATCATCATCATTAGCACTATGGGGCTCAGCCTCACGTGCTTCACAGAAAGAAAAAGAAGAAAGAAACCATATATATTCAAATCCTCAGTAAGCTGAAGTATAGATTAGCTCCAGTATTCTGGCCTGGAGAATTCCAAGGACTGTATAGTCCATGGGGTCAAAAAGAGTCGGACATGACTGAGCCACTGTCACTTCATAGATCTTTTAAGATCATTGTCAGAAAGCAAATAATTTCCTGTTGAAAGAACTTCTCCTTAAAGCTTTTTCTTTTTGATGCTGTACTCCTGGAATCCACTTGAATCATGTATACATATACATCATGTAAAATAAATGGCGGTCATAAAAGGGAAGCGCAAAATAAAGGGAAGGGAGACCACATCCAGGTAAGGGAGCACTTCTGAAGGCGCTGCCCCAGGAGTGAGCACTGCGCGCTGGGAGAACGCCTGCCCCGGACGCCAGGCTGGGAAGAACGTGGCAGTCGCCCTTGCGCGTGCTCAGTTGCTCAGCTGTGGCGGACTCTTTGTGACCCCATGGACTGTAGGCTCCCCGGTCCGTGGAATTTTCCAAACAAGAATACTGGAGTGGGTTTCCATTTCCTACTCCCGCGGATCGAACCCGTGTCTCTTACATCTCCCGCACTGGCAGGCGGGTTCTTTACCACTGGCCACCTGGGAAGCCCCAAGGACAGCTAAGAGCATATTAACTTCAGCTGCTATTTGGCAGAAGTCTAGGAGAATAAAGGAGATACGGCTGGAAAGACAGCTTGGATTCAGGTGGGAACGGATGACTGTAAATGTCAAGGCAACTGGGGTCGGTTAAGCAAGAGGTGCTGAGCATCAGAGTGACATGGCCGAAGGGCCTACGAGGCCGCCTGGTGACACGGAAGGGGACCGAGTCCTCCTGCCGGTGCTCCGCGCAGTGCGGCCGGCGGAGAGGTCCTCCAGGGCGCTCGGGAGGGACTCCCTCGCCGCCCTGCGTCCTCGAAACCCGACGGAGGCGCAGCTGGAGTCGGTTCGCTTACACCCTAGAGGAACCTCGGCAGAAGCAAGCTGAACCTAGGCCCAGGCTGCTTTTCCCGTCTCTGCCCCGTCAGCATGTCCCAGCTCAGAGCAGAGACCTGTGTCTCAAACTCGTGTCTGCCGACCCGCTCTCCAGAGACCTCTGACGGCACAGCGGCTGAATCAGGCTTTGGCACCATCCCACGAGACCCCGAGGAGCTGCCGGCGGAGGGGGAGCGGGGCGGAGGACTCCTCCTCCAAAGGATTCTGGCACGACACTAAACCCCGGACTTGGAAGGTTCCAGAAAAGCCCTTCTTTTCAGTCAGCGGTGAATCATCCGCTGGCCCGCACCCCTCTTAGCACCACAACCCGGGCTTCAACCAGCGAGCCGGGCGCCGCTGCGGGGGTAGAGCCGCGGGCGCCTCCCACCGAGGGGCTCCCCGGGGCTCGCGGCGTCGCCCCAGGCCGGCCCGCCCCTCTCCCGCCGCGCCCGCCAGCGCGGCCTCGTCCCCAGGCTCGGCGGGGCCTGCGAGCTCTGCTGGGGCTCACGCGCGGCGCCCCGAGGCGGAGCCCCAGGAGCTCCCCGAGGACCGGGGCTCTGCAGACCCCGAAACGCGAGGCGGGGCGCTGGGGCGGCGAAAGCCAGAGCCGGGTGTCAGGAGAGCCCGGAGTGGGTGCCCAGCCCTCAACAGCCCGTCGGCTCGGGGCTTCCTCCCCTTCAAGTCCCCTTTGGCGCTGTCGGAGCCCAGAAGGCGGAGGCGCAACGTCTAGGGCGCTCTCCTCACATCGCTGCTTCTGAACTCCCTTTTCTGGATCAACAAGAGCCCGCCGCCCCCCTGTTCCTCCCGTCCCCGAGCCCGCGGCGCCGCGCTCTGCCCCAGCTCACCCATACCTTCGAGGCCGCGCGGCCGGCGTGCGCCCGGGGCTGCGCGCGGGGACGCCGGGGGCACGAGGCGCGCCTGGCGCGGGCGCGCTGCGCGGCACCCTGCTCCGCGCGGCTGCCGCTGGGCCGTGAGCGTCCAAAGTGCTCGACACCCGGAGAACTTGCTAAGCACCCGCAGGTGCCCCCAGTCACCCCGAGCACCGCTTACAAGTTTTCTGAGGGTGAGGACCATCACGTCTTCTCCCGTGCGCTTCCGTGTCTCACCCTCCCTGCCCTCATGGTTCCGGTCACTACTGTAGATTCCATGCCTTTCCCTGGAAGCGCCCTCCAAGCCCGAGGCTGCACCCACCCTCCAGAGTATCCCCTGAAGCAAGTCCCTGCGTTTTCTCAGCAGCCACAGAGAAGAGAAAGCGCTAGTTGAAAGTGGCCAAAGGAAGTCCTCAGGGTGTCCATCATGAAGGGGAAGTGGTGCCTGTCTTGACAGTGGCTACTCTTTGGGGTGTTTTTCCCAAGACAGGGGTTTGGTCATGGAAACAGTCCTGTAAAGGAAAGATGTGATGGTCCCTTTCTAAAGGCACACTCGGGCACATATCAAAGGGTGAAGACAAAAGAAGGAAGATGAGGGAAATTCCTGATGATTTTACTAATGTTAAAATTCCATAGATTTGGATAGTGCAATTTTTTTCTTTCAGGTCATCAATTTAGAATTCTATAAAGGAAGAGAATGACATCAAGGAAAATCATTGGCCTAGGAGAAAAGAGCCCGTAGGCGTTTAGGTGCTATATATGTGGAGCCAGAAGGCTCTGGAGCATCAGGGAGACTCCAGCTTAAGGCAACAATGGGTGAATATGGGCCTCACGGGCACTGGGAATGGGAGGCAGACTGCTACCTGCCCCTAGGACAGCCCCCGCCACTACTCCAGCCCCAAGCCACTGTTGGTGGAAACAGTTTGCTGTGAACCTGAGGTGGGAGTGGGTTTGCAAGCACAATGCCTAATACTTCGTTGTTCGTTCAGTTCTTTTCAGGAAGATCTTCATCTTGCAACTGGTAGGGCTCGTGCTAACCTACAATTTTACTGACTGTGATTTTAAGAAGATTAAAGAGAGCTACCGGAACATCATTTATCAGGAACTGAATAACTATACAAAAGGGGTAAGTGAAGAAACGTTTTGAAAATGCGTTTTTATAGTAATAGTAGGCACACACACTACAATTTAACTTTTAAAGAAAGAAAAATGATTTGGAAAAAATCAAGGCCCAGCATTTTGTCAAAAAAAATTACAAGTGATATTGAAATATATGACCTTCTAAAATGACCATCCAGAAATTGGCATACTAATTAAATCAAATATGCAGATACTGGTGAGGAGCAGATATTGATAAGGAACTCATGGTATCCATCAAGCTTGTCTGTTCTCTGCCAGATCCTGTTCACTGGTGCAAGTGAAAAACAAAAAGACAGTGACTAAGGTCTTGAAAAAGAAAAAACAGGGGATTCTGGTGAGCGAAGCCCTATCCAGTGAGGATAGCCTGGGAGAATGTGCGCCTCGAGCCTTTCTAGTACCCTAGATGCTTTCTAGTACCCTAGATGCTTTAGGGTGCCCTTGCGGGATAAGGGTACTTTCGATTTTTTTAAGATACAGTGGATCATTTTCCTGATCATTCTAATTTCTGGACGGAGCATGTATGTGTGCCGCGGATAAATGGCTACAGGGCAGATGTGGGCATTGGGAAAGCAGCACTGTTGTCGCACGAGTGGCCCCGCGTACAGTGTCCGCTTTGGCGGGGAAAGGGGGATGTCGCTCCAGGGCAGGATCACTTGATACCCAGGCTCCAGCGCTAGCAGGCAGTGTCTGAGAACTCAAGTGATTCACTGCGCGGTCCAGGGCAGAAACGGGCACAGGAAACAGCGCCTCGGGGAAGCCGCTCTGCGAGCATCCCAGAGCCTGGGAGCCGCCGAGAGAGGGAGGGCGGCGCTGGCTTCGCTCCTGTGAATTTGATCCCCATCCCGGTCGTCTGCTTCCTTTCTCTCTTCCAGACGAGGGCCATCGACTTTGACCATTTCGTCTACTGTGAAGACCAGGTGAGAGGCAGCGGCTGAAGCCGGGGGGCGCGGGGCCGCCGGGCGCCCTCCCCAGGAGCCGCCGGCCCGCGG
>SJYF01000297.1:463088-473832 GCA_006410515.1 Procapra przewalskii | reverse complement strand
ATAATTTTGTTTTAATGCTTTGTTGGGACTGTGAGTCAGAACTGAACCCCAAATCTGCAAAATAAAATAATGTCTTGTTCTTCGTTGACTTTTTGATATGAAAAAGAAGGCCAACTGGAAAGTGTTTTTCACTTTTCCAGAAGTAGAATTAATATAACATATTTTTTTACTAGAAAGAGGAAAAGGGGAAAGATAAATCATATCAAATTCTCCATTTCTGCAAGTGAAATTAAGTTGGGTAAAATATCTTTGTGCTGCTAATGCTGACCAATGAGATTTCAGTTGTCAGCTGTTTAGTAACTAAATCATGTCTGACTCTTTACCAATCCATGGACTTCAGCTCACCCACCCACTGCAGCTCACCAGGCCCCTCTGTCCAGGGGATTTCCCAGGCAAGAATACTGGAGTGGCTTGCCATTCCCATCTCCAGGGGGATTCCAACCCAAGGATCAAACCAGCGTCTTTTGTGTCTCCTTCACGGCAGGCAGATTCTTTACCAATGAGCCCCTTGGGAAACCCATGAAATCTCAGAGTCTAGCCTTAAAATGTTGGAGAAGGAAATGGCAGCCCACTCCAGTGTTCTTGCCTGGAGAACCCCGTGGACAGAGGAGCCTGGTGGGCTGCTGTCTATGGGGTCGCAGAGTCAGACACAACTGAAGTGACTTAGCAGCAGCAGCAGCCTTAAAATGCAATTTTTATATTAGCAAAAGGAGTTTTGGGAAAAAAGCAAGGAGCTCTTTCACTCCTGAACCCATAGAGGAAGAGAGATCATTCTTGGTCATAAGCTATTCCAAAGAATGTGATTCGATAAAAGATCACATTGTGAATTTCCACAAATACAATTTGCTTTTCCTAGGAAATTTTTGAACTTAAATAATCACAGATTTTATCAATTCCTTTTTTTTGTCTCTTACTATAAATTCTGATTTTGGAGCAGTTTTTTGGTCTGAGGGCTCTTGTAAGGTTTTAGATACTGTTGCTAATTCTATGATTATAATTTCTGCAAGTAACCTGTGATTCTGACTGGTGCCATTCTGATGAAAGAGGAGTGGCAGATACCAGGAAGGAAAATCAATTAACATTCATTAAGGTTTTGATAGAACAAGACATGGAAAAATTTAGGAGGATTTTAAATTAATTATTGTTAAAGTATTGTAATTTGGCATTTAGTTTTAATTTCCTGAGAGGAGAAAGTAGGAAAAAACACAACAACAGAATTCTTCCCCTAATATCCCGTCCTGTGAGATGCAGAGCTCGACTTCAGCGTTTACCTACCATGAATGGCAGCTCTAAGTTGGGAATATTTAGGCTCTTTGGACTCGAATTTGCCAGAATACAGGAAAGCAATCTTATTTATGCCTCAAGGCTGCTGCTGTAGCTGGTGGCAGAGACTGCCTCCCTCGACAGATGTTGAAAAATGCCAAATAGTTGTTTTCTCAGCCTCCCCTGACACTAAAACTTGAGTGTAAAATGTAGTTTTAGTCAATAGCACCCGAGGCAAGTCTGCTGGGGGGCTTCTGGAAAAGCTTGCCTTCTTTATTCTTTATTCTTAGGGCTTCCCTGGTGGCTCAGATGGTGAAGAATCCCCCCACGATGAGGGAGACCTGGCTTCGATCCCTGGGTTGGGAAGATCCCCTGAAGGGAAAGGCTCCCCACTCCAGTGTTCTGGCCTGGAGGATCCATGGACAGAGGAGCCTGGCGGGCTGCAGTCCATGGGGTCACAGAGCTGGACACAACTGAGTGACTAACACTTACTGCGTTTACAATGACTGCATCCCCCTTGTAACCGTGAAGGGACAACATCGCTGACTTCCTGACAACGGCAAAGGAGGAAGCTGAAAAGTATCTTGGTCAGTGATGAAATCGTCGAGTTAGTGAACCAGCTTTGGAGGCATAGGACCTGTAAGTTTCTTGAAACATGAGATTAAAAGTAGCTTTATTGTTTAAGCCACAGTTAACTGAGTGTTCTGACACTTTCAGGAGAAAACAGAATCCACCTCAGTAAGAGAATTTCTGTTCAGCTGGCTTAAATAACGAGAAAAAATGTACTGCTTCATATAACAGTGTGAGAGAAAAGCTGGTCTCAGGGTTTGGTGATTTGGTAGTTTAAAGAGATCATCAAGATCCAGCTTCTTTTTGTCTCTGCTCTGCTTTCTCATCACGTTGTCTTTCCCTCAGGATTTCCTCTCCATGGCTGTGAGGTGATTGCAGCAGGTGTTATATGCAGTTGCAATAACTGTAAGCAGAAGAAAGCCATTTCCAATTATCTCTCCTCCTCACTGTTTTTTTAAACAGACAGACCTTTCTGTAAAACCTCCCAAAAGACTTCTCTTCAAATTTCATTGGTTAGAATTAGGACTCAAGCCTTTGCTTGCCCTAAACTCTGGTGAGAAAAATATTAATTACCATATTTATATTAGACAAATTAATATTCACCTACAGGAGGGGATTAATCCCTCCTAAACCATAAGACCCTCTGCTGTATGAACATAATGGGAATTCTGTTAATTAAGAATGAAAAGAGAGTGTATGCACCACAGAAAACATCCAGTAAGTAAAGTGGTACCCAGGAATTCAGAGAAGAGAGAGCTCCTTGTGGACTGGAAAAGTCAGAGAAGGGTTTGTCGAGGAGATAGAACTTGAACTGGCTTCCCTGGTGGCTCGAAGGTAAAGAATCTGCCTGCCAATGAAGGAGACAGGGGTTCGATCCCTGGGTCAGGAAGATCCCCTGGCGGAGGAAATGGCAACCCACTCCAGTGTTCTTGCCTGGAGGATCCATGGACAGAGGAGCCTGCGGGGGCAATCCATGGAGCAGCAGAGTTGCACATGACTTAGCGACTGAACAGCGGCAGAAGCAGGACTTGAACTGGGCCAGGGGTGAAAGGAAGAATGCTTGTTAGCCAGAAGGGAGCTTTGAGGACACGGTGCAGAGAAAAGAGTTTTAGTAATGGCATAACAATTATAGGAAGGTATTTGATTGTTGAAGTTACTGTTGCTATGCAATATACTGCTGAAAACTTAAGTCACCTAAAATAAACGTTGTACTGTGCTATGCATTCTCTTGGTCTAGAACACAGGAAGGGCCCAGCTGGGATAGAGTGTCAGTGGTCAGAACTGAAATCTGACTTACTAGATGTGGGCTGAATATTCTAGAGGCATCTTCACTCTCAGGCCTGGTGGTTCATGCTGGCTGTCAGCTGAGACCACAGCTGAGTGACAGGTTGGATGCTCCATGTGGTCTCCCCACATGGACTATTCTGGACTTTCTCTCTGGACAGAGGCTGACTCCAACAGCTAGCTTTCCCAGAGAGCAAGGTGGCAATGCCAGTAATTTTTATGATCCTGTCTTGAGAATCACATAGCACCGTGCTCACCATACTTCCCTTGCTGAAGCAGTCAAAGGTCCTGCCAGGTTCAAGAGGAGGAGAGAGTGATCTCAAGACTCAACGGTAGCAAGGTCAAGGTCACCTGATGCCCAGAACATGTGGGATGGGCAATATTGTCATGGCTAGTTTTTGAAAACAGTCTACTACAGAAGGAAACTTTGTCTAAAGTTGCAAACCTGAGAACAGTAAATGAAAAACAACTCTCCTCTCCTCATGAACTTTCTTAAGACAACTTGCGAGACATTCTTTTAGGACTTGCTTAAGATATTGCCAGCCAGACTGAGTGACTATAACTGGATCACAACCAAAGTAAGAGAAAGCCAGATAGTAATTAGAAGATTCTTTAAAGAGAATTTGTAGATGTAGAGAGAGCTATGATTTTCCCACCAAACTCACCAAAAAGGCAGGAAGTGAGTTCCCCAACACTTCCAATTCCCAAGCGAAGTTTGCGGCTCCCGCCATAAAAAGCAGTTATGGAGACTAGGTCTAAGCACAAGCATGGCTGGCCATTTACCACCGCTTCGCTGAGCTGCTCAGTCTTGGAGACTCAGCGCCATGCTCGCCAAAATGAAATGCAAGCGATTCTCGGAAGATCCTCTTAAGAGTCTTTGCAGATGAGGCAGAGTATATTGAAAATAATGCCCACCCCTCCCCAGGAGACATCTAAGGTAGGGAGCTTAGAATAACCTGTAATTACCAGGATCTTGGGAGGGATCGAGAGTTGTCCAAGCTGCATGAGACAGAGGGCACTGGACGGTTTAAGAAGAGCACCGTCTGAACAGGACGTTTTCTCTTCACGTCCCCTTCCTTCCCTGACCCCCAAGGAGCAGACGCAAGATGGCAGGGGCAAGGAGAGCAAAAACACACAAACAAAAGTTAAACTAGGAACTGGGCTGGCTGCTGTCCCATTTGGAGCGCGATTCCCTAACTTCCCCTTCAGCTCCAGCAGCGCCCATTCTTTCCACCCCAGAGCTAGGCAGCTCATTTTGTTTTCCAGTTCGTTTCTTTCTTTGTGCATCCAACACAGATGTGTCTAATAAAAGCAAAGTGTATTAGGGGGATGAAGGAGGAGGGGTAGGGACAAAACGAGGCTTTTTTTAAGAAAGTCAGTTTCTTATTTTTGAAATATTCTGATAAAAGCTTTACCTTGAAAGATAATCTCTCCTGTAGTGTTCTGCTTTTTTTTTTTTTTAAACCTTAGCTTCTCCATCCAAGCTTTTTGGAATAGAGCTGACCTCTCTTTTATTATCATTATAATTTCCCTTTTAAAAAGGAATTTTTAAGAATCTCTCATTTTTCAGTCCCTTTGAGCATAGTGAGTGGAATGGTTATCACATTGTCCTCTCACCTGAATCAGATTTTTCAGGTACTTTGAGGACTTAGCACAGGATAACTTTTGCTCTCTTTCTTAAGGACCAGATATCATGTAACTTCACAACCCACAATTTCTTGGGGTTAAAAAGATGACTTACTCGAGAATATAACCTGCTTACTGGGCTTCCCTGGAGGCTCAGACAGTAAAGAGTCTACCTTCAATGCAGGAGACCCTGGCTCAGGAAGGTCCCCTGGAGAAGAGAATGCAACCCACTCCAGTGTTCTTGCCTGGAGGGTTCCATGGACAGAGAAGCCTGGCGGGCTACAGTCCGTGGGGTTGCAAAGAGTTGAACTCACTTGAATGATTAACACACACTAATGTATTTACTCACACAGTCATACATTCATTCACTTATTACTCTCTTCGGGTAATTTCTTGATATGTGATGGGCAAGTTCATAGGAAAACTGGAGAGTAATAGTCACCCAGAGAAACAGTAGCTTAACTAGAATTACAGTCCAGGGATCCAATTTGTAACAATAAAACATTAGTTGTTGTATAATTGTTGTTGCTTAGTCACTAAGTCACATCTGAATCTTTTGCGACCTCATGGACTATAGCCCACTAGGCAACTCTGTCCGTGGAATTTCCCAGGCAGGAGTACTAGAGTGGGTTGTCATTTCCTTCTCCAGGGGATCTTCCTGGCCCAAAGATCAAACTCGCATCTCCTGCTTACCACTGAGCCACCTGGAAAGCCTCTTGTATAATAAGATCTGATTAAATAAATTATGGTATATGAATAAATTTAAAAACAGAAGATGCTTATCACTAAAATTAGGGACGATTATTTATGAATAAGAAGCATTGGGTATGTAATATTGGAGAGTTCCTTGGGAAACTTGTAAGGTAGTATCACCGTTTGATTTCTTTCTGGATTAACTGATTTGGCTTTTGGCTTAATCAGTCAGGTCTTTGTCGTGGCACTCGAGACCTTCACTGAGCCGTGAAGGCCTTCCACTGCAGCACAATGAGGGCATGGCGGCACCGCCTCTCCGGTCGAGGAGCCGGGCTTCGCGGCTGCGGTGCTTGGGCCCCCTCGCTCCATGGAACGGGGCATCTTAGTTCCCCGCTGGGGATCAAACCCACGGCCCTGGCATTGCAGAGCGGATTCCTAACCACTAGACCACCAGGGAAGTCCAGTATTTAACTTCTTTATGTGAATGGTGATTACACGGAGGTTTTGTTAACATTATTTGAAATCTATATATGTTATATGAAGTAAAAAATAATGTTGTCATATTTAGTTATGAATTTAATAAATTGTTGTGTCCTATATATTCATAATGTATGTAGGACACAGAAAATATATTTTGTGATGCTGATTACCATCGGTTCAGAGATTACCATTTCTATGAGAATTTGCCTGGCAAACTCTATTTATAATTCTAACTAACACTATTTATTCCTCTCTATACTTCCCCCTCCACACACAACATTTATCAACATACTTAAAAGTTATTATTTATTTCTCTTATTGTCTCTCTTTTATAGAAAACAGACTTCATGAAAACAAGCCTCTTCATGTTTTGATTACATGTATGTCTGAAACAAGTTTTGTGTATCTGTTTGGTTACAGTGGTATCAGAAGCATCTAGAAGTCCCTGGCATTTATTACCTGTTAAATAAATACTTCCTGAATAGAATGTAGCTCATTTAAGTGGCAGGCATTTTGGGCACAATATCACCAAACAGAAGCATCTGTCAAGCCTTTCCTTTGGAACTATTCAGTCTCCCTGAGTTTTCCTGTAGTCTTCTGTGTGGAGACATACATGGGTCTGAAAGTTGACTTTGGGGGAGCTGGGTATGGAAGACATTGGGAGACCCCCTGGTCAGCCTGTGATGTTCAGCTTCACCTGCCAATCTCAGCTGCAGTGTGCTTCTGTGCCTGCTGTCCAAATCAGAATTACTCAGGGTTCATTTCTAGAGAAATGGACCAAGATCCAGGATAAGGAAGGCATTCCCCCTGACCAGCAGAGGCTCATCTTTGCTGGCAAGCAGCTGGAAGATGGCCGCACTCTTTCTGATTACAACATCCAGAAGGAGTCGACCCTGCACCTGCTTCTCCGTCTGAGGGGTGGTATGCAGATCTTCGTGAAGACCCTGACCGGCAAGACCATCACCCTGGAGGTGGAGCCCAGTGACACCATCGAGAACGTGAAGGCCAAGATCCAGGATAAGGAAGGCATTCCCCCTGACCAGCAGAGGCTCATCTTTGCTGGCACGCAGCTGGAAGATGGCCGCACTCTTTCTGATTACAACATTCAGAAAGAGTCGACCCTGCACCTGGAAGAGTGGAATAGCAGCCTCATTATTCTTGAAGGGCTGCAGATAATTCTTAAATGAGACCTGTTATTCCTCTCCCTGGAACTTCCTTGAAGACTTCAGGGTGAATGTAATCAGTTTTAAGATCGTATATGACTAAGGTTTCCATTATGCAAGATCATGTAATTTCAGTAAAGCCCTTTCTTAACTGGTGCCAGAGAGTTTGAAGCCTTGATAACAAGAATTAGAAACACACACTCCATGATCTCATCTATTTGTAATATCCAACAGCATCACTTTTTTCTTAGTACTTTCTCACCAATCATTTCCTCAATGATCAATAGATTTCCAAGGGGCTGGTGGACTGGTATCAGAATCACCTGGGAAGCCTGTTAAATACGGGTTCCTGTAGTCTAGCCCTTTCCTTCTAATCTGAATATTGGGTGGTGGGGCCTCAGTGATACCTTAATATACTGCCCACCACCAGCAACAATGATTTAGTCAGACATTCAGCCACATACTCAGTTATTTAGAAATCTAAACTGACCCATAAATACAGTTTTATATGCGCCTACTGAGATTTATAGCAGGATAAAAATTTAAAAGTAAGGAAGAGAGCCATAAGAATGCAAAATTTCTAGCTTTGCAGAGGTCTTTGATTGGCAGGGTATTGCTTCTGGTGAGACCATTTTTGTACCCATGGATGCTGATTCTGTAACAATAAGATAAGCATGGGAAATTATGCCCTCACAATTCTCTTGAACAATTCTGTTGGTTGGTGAACACCTCATTTTGTGTTTATTCAGTTCAGTTCAGTTACTCAGTCATGTCCAGCTCTTTGTGACCCCATGGACTACAGCATGCCAGGCCTTCATGTTCATCACCAACTCCGGGAGTTCACTCAAACTCATGTCCATTGAGTCAGTGATGCCATCCAACCATTTCATCCTCTGTCATCCCCTTCTTCTCCCACCTTCAATCTTTCCCAGCATCAGGATCTTTTTAAATGAGCCAGCTCTTTGCATCAGGTGGCCAAAGTATTGGAGTTTCAGGTTCAACATCAGTTCTTCCAATGAACACCCAGGACTGATCTCCTTTAGGATGAACTGGTTGGATCCCCTTGCAGTTCAAGGGACTCTCAAGAGTCTTTTCCCACACCACAGTTCAAAAGCATCAATTCTTTGGTGCTCAGCTTTCTTTATAGTCCAACTCTTACATCCACACATGACTCCTGGAAATACCATAGCCTTGACTAGATGGACCTTTGTTGACAAAGTAATGTCTCTGCTTTTTAATTGGTCATAATTTTTCAAGTTGGTCATAACTTTTTAAGTTGGTCATAACTTTTCTTTCAAGGAGTAAGCGTCTTTTAATTTCATGGCAGCAATCACCATCTGCAGTGATTTTGGAGCCTTCCAAAATAAAGTCTGCCACTGTTTCCCCATCTATTTGCCATGAAGTAATGGGACCAGATGCCATGATCTTAGTTTTCTGAATGTTGAGCTTTAAGCAAACTTTTTCACTCTCCACTTTCACTTTCATCAAGAGGCTCTTCAGTTTTTTTCACCTTCTGCCATAAAGGTGGTGTCATCTGAATATTTGAGGTTATTGATATGTACCTAAAATGTTTATTATGTACCTAAAATTTGCTCAAATTATGGTAGATAGCAAAACATGCTCACAGTGCCCTCTGGATAAGATGATTATATTATGAAGAACTAATGCAAGCTAAGAACCTCTACAGTAATTGATGGTTAATTCCTCCTATTCATTCTTTCAGTTTTTTTTTTTTCCTGGTTCTCTTAGTACCTCAGGGTCAGGAAGGTCTGGTAATGGATGGAGAAGAAAAGTCTCTATTACTATCAGTATAGTACAGGATGTTTTTAAAAATGAAGCTGAAAGAAAGACGGTGACCTTACTGTGAGTGAGCCTGCATGGCTGTAGCCTCATACCAGATATTCTATTCAGGGGAAAGACTGCTTTTTTTAAGTATCAGGAATGCTTAGGGAAAGCTGTTGTGTGACAGGCAACGTCATTTGGGAAGGTGATCCTCTACTGGTCACTGCGGAGCCTGAATTCCTGGCACTCAGGTTAAAAACGCCCTCGAGAGAATAGCAGAACATTGGGTGGTGTTGCTACAAAACTGTCATCTGATTCTGACGGCCAATGTATCCTACTATCCTAGCATCACTGTGGGGAACTTCAGCTTCAGTGACTGCAAAACGAAATGGAAGGACATTTAAAATCAAGAGAACTGCTCCAGCCTAACTATGGAAGAGGAGAATGTTATGTGAGTGTATATAATGATGCCAAATCCTGAACATACTCCTTTCAGAGAGCTGACTCTTCTTGCAGGCTCAGTGCCAGCACAGTACAACAAAGAGCCGTTTCATTTGTTGTTGTCTAATTAGGCAAAAGCTTGTTCCAAGTTTGGGAAAGGGAGCCACCATCCATTTCCATGGCATGCTTCCATAAATGCGGCAACATTGAGGATTCTCAGGACTGGTTCTGTGGCTGAGAAGTGAACATGTTAGTTGCTCAGTCATGTCTGACCTTTGGCAACGCCATGGACTGTAGCCCCCCAGGCTCCCCTGTCCATGGGATTCTCCAGACAAGAATCCTAGAGTGGGCTGCCATTTCCTTTTCCAGGGGGTCTTCCTGCCCCAGGGACTGAACTTGGTTCTCCTGCATTGAGGCTCTGTGGCCAGTGCAGTGTTATCAAAGATGATTAGAGAAGCAGCCAGGTCTGGCCACAGGCGCAGCCTAAAGTTCTTTGTTACCTTGAAAGCAGAGTAGTATTTGATACAAAAAAAAAAAAAATTTACATGAAAAGAGTAGACATAAACGGTTTGTTGCTAAAGAGGTTTCTCTATGTCTCAACTTTGACATTTCTCAAGGAGGCTGACTGAACATTTCCTATCGTCTCTAAACTCCAGATCAGGACTGCCTCTGCAAGGCTGGAGTGGAAGGCACATGTCAACCTGAGGAGAAGACAGGCCTGGCGCGCCAGCCAGTCTCTTATTTCTCCGTGGTTAACAGTGTCTCACCGCAACACGTGCTTCAGTGGCTCCACTCAACTGGCAGCAGACGTGTTCCTGCACATTTTCCACCAGCAGGGGAAAAACTAGGGCAGCCAGAATGAACAGCTCCCCAAGGTAGGAAGTCTCAGCCTGAGAATGAAGAGCATTGCTAGATGGTGAACCCACAGTTGTGGTGCTTCCTGGTTCACTCAGCTGTGACGTAAGGGAGTGGACAAGCACTGTATTGAAACCTCCTTGGGTTTCTGACATGGCTCTGCCGATAAGTGAAACGAACCATCAGTTCAGTTCAGTTCAGTCGCTCAGTTGTGTCTGACTCTTTTCGACTCCGTGAATCGCAGCACGCCAGGCCTCCCTGTCCATCACCAACTCCCCGAGTTCACTCAGACTCACGCCCATCGAGTCCGTGATGCCATCCAGCCATCTCATCCTCGGTCGTCCCCTTGTCCTCCTGCCCCCAATCCCTCCCAGCATCAGAGTCTTTTCGATGTTCACCCTTGCCATCTCTTGTTTGACCACTTCCAGTTTGCCTTGATTCATGGACCTGACATTCCAGGTTCAAATATTGCAATATTGCTCTTTCCAGCATCAGATCTTGCTTCTATCACCAGTGACATGCACAATGGGGTATTGTTTTTGCTTTGACTCCACCCCTTCATTCTTTCTGGAGTTATTTCTCCACTG
>SJYF01000297.1:445758-462481 GCA_006410515.1 Procapra przewalskii | reverse complement strand
GTTTCAGTGTGTCTGCCCTCTGATGCCCTCTGGCAACACCTACCATCTTACCTGGGTTTCTCTTACCCTGAGCGTGGGGTATCTTTTCATGGCTGCTCCAGCAAAGCACAGCTGCTGCTCCTTACCTTGGACGAGGGGTATCTCCTCACCACCACCGTTCCTGACCTTCAGTGTGGGATAGCTCCTCCAGGCCCTCCTGCACCCAGCCACCGCTCCTCGGGTTGCCCCTCCCAGCCACTGGCCCTGGCCTCGGGCATGGGTGGCTCCTCCCAGCTGCTGCCCCTGGCCTCAGGCTTGGGCTCAGGGTGGCTCCTCAGGGTCACCGCCCCTGGCCTCAAGCGTGAGGTGGCTTCTTCCTGCTGCCCCTGACCTCGGACGCGGGGTGTCTCCTCCCAGCTGCCACTGACCTAGGGCGCGGAGTAAATGTGTAACTCCACCCGCAATGAAGGAGACCCCAGTCAATTCCTGGGTTGGGGAGATCTGCTGGAGAAGGGATAGGCTAGCCACTCCAGTATTCTCGGGCTTCCCTTGTGCCTCAGCTTGTAAAGAATCCACCTGCAAGGCGGGAGACCTGGGTTCAACCTGGGTTAGGAAGATCCCCTGGAGGAGGGCATGGCGACCCACTCCGGTATTCTGGCCTGGAGAATCCCATGGACTGTGCAGTTCCCCGTGTCTCAAAGAGTCAGACACAACCAAGCAGCTTTTACTTTCCCTTCCTTGTCATGCGAAACACCCCACAGGACTGCTGGAGTATCTTCCCAATGTGGCTGCTGACTTTCTGCAGGGCAAATGACCCAAGAAGGAGCAAGTCAAAATCTCCAGTGTTTTCAGTTGTCTAGCCTTGTTGCAGGTCAACTCTAATCAGTGTGAGGGGCTACACTAGGGCACGGACACCACTGAGGGCATCTCGGAGGCTGGTAATCACAATGCATGAAGCTGGTGACAAAAAAGAAACGGTCTTTATCATACAAACTGCTCAGAAAAAGTCATATTTAACTGTTTTTTAAAAAGTTAGAGATGGCAATCTGACATAGCTACATTTATTTTTAATTTACCAAAATTCTCTGAAGCACCAATGTATTGAATCAAATTGAATATTATAATTTGTCAATGATCAACTACATCCACCTTTTCTCCCCATTGTGGCCACACCTCATGGTTTGCAGGATTATAGTTCCTCTACCAGGGATCAAGCTCAGGTTCCCTGAAGTGGAAGCCCGCAGCACTGAACACTGGACTGTCAGGGAAATCCCCATCTTCTCCTTTATCCTAACTTGGGACTAGCATCCTTAGGGGTATCTTAGAGTAAAAAGAGCAGTAACTAGCTCCTTTTTCTCCAACACATATTTGAACACCTTGCTGACAGCTGAATAGCAGGGAACTCAGGGATGCAGCTGATGGGAAGAAATGTATTCTGACAATGTTAAAACTAGGCAACTGATAATAAGCCCATAACACAGTGCCTTTACAAGATCACAGTAAAACAGCTAAAATGCATGTCTAATTGATACCATAAGACTAAACCTCCAATGAGAGTTCTAAGCTTTAAATTTTTGTCTCATTTCCAAGATGTAGGTTAAAACATAAATCTAATTGTCAGATGAACCTAAATTCAAATTGCTACACTACCATTAATTGTCCCTAGATAAGTTAGGTAAAAAAAGATCTTCACAACCCAGATAATCATGATGGTGTGATCACTCACCTAGAGTCAGACATCCTGCAATGTGAAGTCAAGTGGGCCTTAGGAAGCATCACTACAAACAAAGTTAGTGGAGGTGATGGAATTCCAGTTGAGCTATTTCAAATTCTGAAAGATGATGCTGTGAAATCAATACACTCAATACACCAGCAAACTGGGAAAACTCAGCAGTGGCCACAGGACTGGAAAAGATCAGTTATCATTCCAATCCCAAAGAAAGGCAATGCCAAAGAATGCTCAAACTACTGCACAATTGTGCTCATCTCACACGCTAGCAAAGTAATGCTCAAAATTCTCCAAGTCAAGCTTCAGCAATACATGAACCGTGAACTTCCAGATGTTCAAGCTGATTTTAGAAAAGGCAGAAGAACCAGAGATCAAATTTCCAATATCTGCTGAATCGTTGAAAAAGCAAGAGTTCCAGAAAAACATCTCTTTCTGCTTTATTGACTATGCCAAAGGCTTTAACTGTGTGGATCACAATAAACTGTGGAAAATTCTGAAAGACATGGGAATACCAGACAACCTGACATGCCTCTCGAGGAACCTGTATGCAGGTCAGGAAGCAACAGTTAGAACTGGACATGGAACAAGACGTTCCAAATAGAAAAAGGAGTATATCAAGACTGTATATTGCCACGCTGCTTATTTAACTTATATGCAGAATACATCATGAGAAACACTGGGCTGGATGAAGCACAAGCTGGAATCAAGATTGCCGGGAGAAATATCAATAACATCAGATATGCAGATGACACCACTCTTATGGCAGAAAGTGAAGAACCTAAGAGCCTCTTGAAGAAAGAGGAAGAGGAAGAGCCTCTTGAAAGAAGAAACTGAAAAAGTTAGCTTAAAGCTCAACATTCAGAAAACTAAGGTAATGGCATCCAGTCCCATCACTTCATGGCAAATAGACAGGGAAACAGTGGAAACAGTGGCTGACTTTACTTTTGGGGGCTCCAAAATAACTGCAGGTGGTGACTGCAGCCATGAAATTAAAAGACGCTTACCCCTTTGAAGAAAAGTTGTGACCAACCTAGACAGCATATTAAAAAGCAGAGACATTACTTTACCAACAAAGGTCCATCTAGTCAAGGCTATGGTTTTTCCCGTGGTCATATATGAATGTCAGAGTTCGACTATAAAGAAAGCTGAGTGCCGAAGAATTGATGCTTTTGAACTGTGGTGTTGGAGAAGACTCTTGAGAGTCCCTTGGACTGCAAGGAGATCCAACCAGTCCATCTTAAGGGAGATCAGTCCTGGGTGTTCTTTGGAAGGAATGATGCTAAAAACTCCAGTACTTTGGCCACCTCATGCAAAGAGCTGACTCACTGGAAAAGACTCTAATGCTGGGAGGGATAGGAGGCCGGAGGAGAAGGGAACGACAGAAGACGAGATGGTTTGATGGCATCACCAACTCAATGGACATGGATTTGGGTGGGCACTGGGAGTTCATGATGGACAGGGAGGCCTGGTGTGCTGTGGTTCATGGGGTGGCGAAGAGTCAGACATGACTGAGCAACTGAACTGGACTGACCATTGCATCTACTACTGTGGGCAGGAATCTCTCAGAAGAAATGGAGTAGCCATCATGGTCAACAAAAGAGTCCAAAATGCAGTGCTTGTATGCAATCTCAAAAATGACAGAATCATCTCTGTTCATTTCCAAGGCAAGCCATTCAATATCACAGTAATCCAAGTCTATTCCCTGAACAGTAATGCTGAAGAAGCTGAAGTTGAACGATTCTATGAAGACCTACAAGACCTTTTAGAACTAATACCCTAAAAAGATGTCCTTTTCATTGTAGGTGACTGGAATGCAAAAGTAGGAAGTCAAGAAACACTTGGAGTAACAGGCAAATTTGGCCTTGCAGTACAGAATGAAGCTAATAGAGTTTTGCCAAGAGAATGCACTGGTCATAGCAAACACCCTCTTCCACCCACACAAGAGAAGACTCTACACATGGACATCACCAGATGGCTAACACCAAAATCATATTGATTATATTCTTTGCAGCCAAAGATGGAGAAGGTCTATACAGTCAACAAAAACAAGACTGGGACCTGACTGTGGCTTAGATTATGAACTCCTTATTGGCAAATTCAGACTTAAATTGAAGAAAGTAGGGAAGACCACTAGACCATTCAGATATGACCTAAATCAAATCCCTGATGATTATACAGTGGAAGTGAGAAATAGATTTGAGGGATTAGATCTGATAGACAGAGTGCCGATGAACTTTGGACAGAGGTTCATGACATTGTACAGGAGACAGGGAACAAGACCATCCCCATGGAAAAGAAATGCAAAAAAGCAAAATGGCTGTCTGGGGAGGCATTACAAATAGCTGTGAAAAGAAGAGAAGCAAAAAGCAAAGGAGAAAAGGAAAGATATACCCAGTTGAATGCAGAGTTCCAAAGAATAGCAAGGAGAGATAAGAAAGCCTTCATCAGTCATCAGTGCAAAGAAATAGAGGAAAACAACAAAATGGGAAAGACTAGAGATCTCTTCAAGAAAATTAAAGACACCAAGAGAACATTTCATGCAATGATGGGCACAATAAAGGACAGAAATGTTATGGACCTAACAGAAGCAGAAGATATTAAGAAGAGGTGGCAAGAATACACAGAAGAACTGTACAAAAAAGATCTTCACAACCCAGATAGTCATGATGGTGTGATCACTAATCTAGAGCCAGACATCCTGGAATGTGAAGTCAAGTGGACCTTAGGAAGCATCACCACAAACAAAGCTAGTAGAGGTGATGGAATTCCAGTTGAGCTATTTCAAATCATAAAAGATGATGCTGTGAAAGTGCTGCACTCAATATGCCAGCAAATTGGGAATACTCAGCAGTGCCACAGGACTGGAAAAGGTCAGTTTTCATTCCAATCCCAAAGAAAGGCAATGCCAAAGATCTTTCCTTAACCTTTGCTAAACCTTGTTCTAGCCTGGAAAGGGAAAGTGAAATCACTCAGTTGTGTCCGACTCTTTGTTGGCTCCATGAGCCAGGCTTCTCCCTCCCTGGGATTCTCCAGGCCAAAGTACCAGAGCGGGTTGCCGTTTCCTTCTCCAGGGTTATCTTCCCAACCCACGGATCGAACCTAGGTCTCCCACCTTGCAGGCAGACGCTTTACCCTCTGAGCCACCAGGGAAGCTTATTCTAGCTTATTCAAGCTTGTTCTAACCTGGATTTGGCTCTAAATAAAGTGGGAACTGGACAAGTCACTCATTCCCAATGAGTTGATTTCCTCATTTGTAAAATAATAATTTTTGCCCTAAATATCTCACTGTCTTTATTTGAGGATTATATTAAGCTAATTGTTGTTCAGTGGCTCAGTCATGTCTGACTCTTTGTGACCTCATGGACTGCAGCATGCCAGGCTTCCCCGTCCATCACCATCACCCAGAGATTGCTCAAACTCATGTCCATCCAGTCAATGATGCCATCCAACCATCTCATCCTCTGTTGTCCCCTTCTCCTTCTGCCTTCACTCTTTCCCAGCATCAGGGTCTTTTCCAATGAGTCGGCTCTTCACTTCAGGAGTATTGCAGCTTCAGTATCAGTCCTTCCAATGAATATTCAGGACTGATTCCTTTTAGGATGGACTGGTTGGATCCCCTTGCAGTGCAAGGGATTCACAAGAGTCTTCTCCAACACTACAGTTCAGAAGCATTAATTCTGCATTCAAATCATCAGCCATGGATATTATCAAAGGCTTTGTGAACTGTAAAGTCCTGACCAGGAAACTTTTTCAATTTCCCCCCCAAATTGCCATTATGGACAGAAGACTTTATTTTCGCAATGATAAACACAGCATTTGTATTATACACAATTTAGAACATTCTTATTGCTTACCTGATAATTAAAACCATTTGTACATATTTCTATGGCTCATAGGTAAAAAAATAATAATCCATTAATACTCCAATTTATAATGTACCTTAAACAAACTCTGTAGAATACAAACATTTTTACTATGGCAAATTTCAATTTCATACAGAAGCATAAGAGCAGTATTATGATCTCTCACATAGCCAATCCCCCAGATTCAACAATTAACAGTCTTTAATATAAAAAGCCTCTTGATGAAAGTGAAAGAGGAGAGTGAAAAAGTTGGCTTAAAGCTCAACATTCAGAAAATGACGATCATGGCATATGGTCCCATCACTTCATAGCAAATAGACGGGGAGACAGTGGACACAGTGTCGGACTTTATTTTGGGGGGCTCCAAAATCACTGCAGATGGTGACTGCAGCCATGAAATTAAAAGGCGCTTACTCCTTGGAAGGAAAGTTAGGACCAACCTACATAGCATATTCAAAGAGACATTACTTTGCCAACAAAGGTCCGTCTAGTGAAGGCTATGGTTTTTCCAATAGTCATGTATGGATGTGAGAGGTGGACTGTGAAGAAAGCTGAGCGCCGAAGAATTGATGCTTTTGAACTGTGGTGTTGGAGTAGACTTTTGAGAGTCCCTTGGACTGCAAGGAGATCCAGCCAGTCCATTCTGAAGGAGCTCAGTCCTGGGCATTCTTTGAAGGAATGATGCTAAAGCTGAAACTCCAGCAGTACTTTGGCCACCTCATGTGAAGGGTTGAGTCATTGGAAAAGACTCGGATGCTGGGAGGGATTGGGGGCAGGAGGAGAAGGGGACGACCGAGGATGAGACGGCTGGATGGCATCACTGACTCGATGGACGTGAGTTTGAGTGAACTCCGGGAGATGGTGATGGACAGGGAGGCCTGGCGTGCTGCGATTCATGGGGTCACAAAGAGTCGGACACGACTGAGCGACTGAACTGAACTGATATTTATAGTATTAAAAAACACGCAGGTCATAAAATCCCTGGACCTCATCTCCAACTATTTTGAAAGCAAATTCCCAGATATATAATTTCATCCGTAAATACGTATCTCCACAAGATAAGGGCGTTTAAAAAAAGTGAGCGTCGCTCAGTGGTGTCCGCCTCTTCGAGACCCCATGGACGACACAGTCCCTGGAATTCGCTAGAACACTGGAGGGTGCAGCTGGTCCCTCGGGCAGCGTATCTTCCAGACTCAGGGATCGAACCCCGGTCTCCCACGCTGCAGGTGGACTCGAGCAGCCGAGCCGCCGGGAGGCACAGGGCCTTTAGAAACGTCCCTCGGCCCCAGTCGGATTAGACGCGTCCGTCCGGAAAGCCTGGGCTAAGACTTCCGCGTCCCCTCACTCCCCCGGCCGCCGGGCTTCCCCACTCGGCCCCGCGCCCCCAGGCCCGCGGGAAAGCGGCCGCAGGGTCTGCTAGTCGGGGCCGGCGGGGAACGCCCTCGCCTCGCGCTAGACTGGGAACGCGGAACTCAAGTGCTGGCTCCCCTTCGCGGCCCGGGGGGAGCTACTTTTCAGCTGCACCGAAGACAGCCTGCGCTCTCTGGATTGGCAGCGAGCACCGGAAGCGGTAGGGCGCCGGAAGCGGCGGCCGAGGGCTGTGCTGCGCGGACGCGCTGTCGGGCGCGCGGTCTCCCGGGGGCTGTAGGCGCGAGGCAGCCGTCGTCGGGCGTGATGGAGCGGGGCCCGGGCCAACGCACCGCCAGCGCGCTTTTCGCCGGGTTCCGGGCCTTGGGGCTCTTCAGCAGCGACATTCCCCACGCGGTGCGGTTCAGTGCGCTGAAGCGCCGGTTCTACGTGACCACGTGCGTGGGCAAGAGCTTCCACACCTACGACGTGAGTGCCCGGGGTCGCGCCGCCCTCCGGCCGGGCCGTGTGTGCGCGGCCCGCGCGTGCCGTCCGCCTGCGACGCGCTCCGGCGGCGTCGGGCTGGGGGAGGTCCCGGAGGGCGGCAGGTCGGCGGCAGAGGTTGGAAGCAAAGGCGGTGAAGGAAACTGTCCCCCGCCCCCTTTTAATGAGAAAGAGCTGTAAGCCGTCTCCTTGTGCAGTTCCCAGGAGAGCCGCGTTGGAGGTGCGGGCTGAAGTCCGCCGGGGTGACGGGAGGGTGAGCGTGGTGACGGTTTACGCGACTGTCCGCATTTGATAGCGGGCTGATTTCCCTGAACTTCTGAGCATCTGTTTTCTGCCACCATGACAAAGTTCAGCGGTGCCACATCCTCGAAACCTTGCGGCGCTTCTTTCCAAGAAGAATGTCCGTTATTTTGTAGCACCCTTACGTGGACTAGGAAACTGAGTCTCAGAAAAAAACTGTTACTTGCCCGAGGCCTTCCTGCCTGTTACTGATGGGTTTTCCTCTAAAACATGTCATCAGTCTTTGAAACAGCCTTTTGTTGCTGTTCCTCTTTCGTCTTCTCTAGATGAAGGTGTGCTCTGTGAAAGGCGGGGCCTTACTTGAGAAGGTTAAAGCTAGTCAGTGTTAATTAAGCACTTTTCCTGGAAACTGATGTAAAGTTGCACTCCTAGAAAATAGAAGCTTTCCTTGAAGCACTGTGAAAATCAGGTGGATTGTTAGCAAGAACTGGTGGTTGGTAGCAGGTAGGATTAGCGGAAGAGCAAGTGAGGAACGGAAAGGGAAGGCCGTCTCAGAGATGGAGGCGGTTGGTGATAGCACCTAAGGCTTACTGAGGATTTACTGTATGACTGACAACATTCTAACTTTAAACGCAAATTTTACTCATTGAATCCTTACAATAATCCCGTAAAATTAGGGACCTATTTTAATCTTTATAGGTGAGGAATTTGAGGTACAGAGCGGTTGAGTAACTTTCTCAAAGTCACATAGCTGGGTCATTAACCGTAGGTTGGGGCCCACAAACTACAGCCTGCAAGCCAATTCTGCTAACATTTTGTTTTTGTATGATCTATCACATTTTTTTTTCTGTGTCTGCTCTCAATTAAGAAACACAGAGGATTTGATTCATCTTCAAGGGCACTTGCAGTCTTGCACCCTTCTGTGCTCTGTGCTTCTGAGCTGGATGGTCCTGGTGTTTTTAAATGGCTGGGAAATAGTCAAAAGAGAAAGAATGTTTCACAGTATATGACAGTTTTTAAGATTATAATTATATATCCATAAGTCAAATTCATTGGAATACAGTCATGCATAGATATGTATATATATATATATATATATATTTTTTTTTTTTTTACCATATGTGGCTGCTTCTGTGGTATATTATCCGTTGAGTGATTACAACAAAGACCATACAGATTGCAAAGCCTTAAAATATTTATTACATGACCCATATACAAAACTATACATGATGCCTACCCTTCCATCAAAGATGAAATAGTAGAAAATATAAACTTTCTTAATAATGAGAATGGGCTTCCCTGGTGGCTCAGATTGTAAAAGAATCTGCCTGCAACGCAGGAGACTTGAGTTCGAGCCCTGGGTCAGGAAGATCCCCTAGAGAAGGGCATGGCTACCCACTCCAGTATTCTTGCCTGGAGAATTCCATGGACAGAGGAGCCTGGTGGGCTACAGTCTGTGGAGCCTCAAAGAGTTGGACACGACTGAGTGACTGAACTGAACTGCTAATAGTGAAAATTAGTATCATCAGTAAGTGTCTTTTTAAGGAAGGACCGCATAGCAAATTTATGTATGAGGTTAGAGCTTAATCTTTAAGTGCTAGATTATTATAATTTTTTTGTTAGTAAAAATTTAATCATTTGTTCTCTTTTTTAAAAACAGGTTCAGAAACTTAGTCTGGTTGCAGTAAGTAAGTATAGCCTTTATCCTGAATTTGTGCATGTTTATTATCTTTTAACATTCTTTTAAAATTTTGACTTAAATTTAAGACTTGTGAAACATAAAGACAAGACTTAGGCGTGTATTTATGGTAAACATACATAGCTAACAAAAACATCCAGGACTGGATTGTTTGTTACTTTCAGTTGTCATTTCTCTTTGGTCTTCTTTAAACTAATTCATCTCTTTCTTTGTGGTTTACAACGTTGATATTTTTAGAGTGGTGTAGGCTAGTCTTTTTTAAAGAATATTTTTGAGTTTGACTTTTTCTGATACTTCCTCATGATTAGATTCAGGTTCTGCAGTGTTGCAAGAGTAGCAAAGAAATGATGCTGAATTCTCAGCGAACCATATCAGGAGGCACATGCTGTTGCTTTTTCCTGGCAGTGAAAACTTTGATCACTTGGTTAAGGTGATATTTATCAAGCAGCTCCTTTTGAAGACTTGCCCTTGTAGCTAATAAGTGTAGTAAGTGCATGTGGTAAGATATATTGAAAGTGAAAATGAAATCGCTCAGTCCTGTCCAGCTCTTCGCGACCCCATGGACTGTAGCCTACCACGTTCCTCCATCTGTGGGGTTTCCCAAGCAAGAGTACTGGAGTGGATTGCCATTTCCTTCTCCAGGGAGTGTTCACGACCCACGGATTAAACCCGAGTCTTCCTCATTGTAGGTAGACACTTTACATCTCAGATGGTAAAGCATCTGCCTACCATGCTTACACACTGGAAGAAAAGTTATGACCAACCTAGACAACATATTTAAAAGCAGAGACATTACTTTGCCAGCAAAGGTCCATCTAGTCAAGGCTATGGTTTTTCCAGTGGTCATGTATGGATGTGAAAGTTGGACTGTGAAGAAAGCTGAACACTGAAGAATTGATGCTTTTAAACTGTGGTGTTGGAGAAGACTCTTGAGAGTCCCTTGGACTGTAACGAGATCCAACCAGTCCATCCTAAAGGAGATCATTTCTACGTGTTCACTGGAAGGTCTGATGTTGAAGCTGAAACTCCAATACTTTGGCCACCTGCTGCAAAGAGCTGACTCATTGGAAAAGACCCTGATGCTGGGAAAGATTGAGGGAAGGAGGAGAAGGGGATGACAGAGGATGAGATGGTTAGATGGCATCACTGACTCGATGAACATGGGTTTGGGTGAACTCTGAGAGTTGGTGATAGACAGGAAGGCCTGGCGTGCTGCTGTTCATGGGGTCGCAAATAGTTGGACACGACTGAGCGACTGAACTGAATTGAACAGTGAGGAAGACCCGGGTTTGACCCCTGGGTCAGGAAGATCCCTGGAGAAGGAAATGGCAGTCCATTCCAGTCCTCTTGCTTGGGAAATCCCATGGGCAGAGGAGCATGGTATGCTACAGTCCATGGGGTTGCAAGGAGTCGGAGGACAGGACTGAGCAACTTCACTTTCAATTTAAATAGTCTTTACTATTCAAAGTTTCACGTACTGCTGACTGTCATTTAGTGGTGATTCTCACCTGAGTTATTAGTAGGGCGATTATCAAATAGTGGTTTTCTGATTCTATCATTCCATTGTAAGAAAGTTTTCCTTTTTCCCACATTTTGATTCTTTTTTTGCAATGGAAGAATTTTTTACTTTTTTTTAACTCTTTTATAGAATGAAGAGCTTGCCAGGACTGAGAGATACATATTTTTAAATTATAAGAAATTAAAGATGTTATATGCATAATTGAAGTTTGTATTTGTTCCACAATCTTAAATATCTTTATTTCTTAAAAAATATGTTTACTTGTTTCATTTTATGTTTCTTTTCTTCCAGGTAACTCTCTCCCACAGGACATCTGCTGTATGGCAGCTGATGGGAGGTTAGTCTTTGCTGCTTATGGGAATGTTTTCTCTGCGTTTGCCCGCAATAAAGAGGTTTGTGTCATTAAACTCTTTTGTATTTTGCAGTCAGTGATCAATTGTCGTGGTAGTGGGAGGGAACTTTAATGTCGCTTTTCTTCATCTGAGACACTCTCGACGTATTTTTTTTGTTTTTTAATGTATATTCACTTTGCTGAGGAAGAGAAAGTTGATTTCATCAAATTTTCGTAATCAGTTAAAAGTGATGCTTTGGTTCAGTTTTCTTTGCCTGGGATCAACCTTAGAATTACCTGGGCAGCTAGCTGCTACAGCGTGTTTGTTTCCAACTAGGTCCCATCTCTGGAGTTTTCTACTTTATTTGGTTGGGGTAGGATTCAGTCAGGAGTATTTTTAAAATATTTTCCTAAGAGATTCACATCTGTACCACTGCTTTATGTGAATTGATTTTTTTGTTATGAGCATCATAGCCCATGACTCATTTTCTAAGACCCAGGTGCTTGTTGCCTACAGAGAAAAAGCTAGATCCTCTGCTCTCTCTACTAAGGGAGGATCTTTTCTCTTCTTAATCTACTCGTTGGTTTCTCAGTTTGTCCTGGGATGACTAATTTGAGAGATGACCTGGCACTAGTGTTCCAGAATGAAAGGGAATGTGGCCATGGGGATGGCTAGACGGCCAGGTGATGGAATTACTGTGCTTCTCAAAGTCTGACTCAGGCTTATGATGTTGCTCCCAGCGTTTCCCATCATCTCTGCCCGTGGCAGAGGAAGGCAGCTCAAAGCTCTTTATGGGAATTTTTGCTTTGAGAGTCAGTAAAAGATTTTTTTTTTCTTTTCAGAGAGTCAGGGTCCTTTTTTTGTTCAAAGTGTTGCAGTTTGTAGTTTTTCCTGAGACAGAAATGTACAGATTAGGAGTGGAAAGGTATCAGAGACTATAAACTGTAGGAAACTGTTAACCATCCATACGGCCAGAAGGAGGAGGAGAAGAAACAGTGTTCCTGGAGCCTGCTGAGAACTGAAACCATGGGGGAAGGGACTGCTGTCAGGGAAAGAATGTCTGTGTCCAGACAGAAAGCTGTAGGGAAGACGTGTCCTATATCGCCCTCCCTTCTGTGGAAGCCAGCTGGTGGTGGCTGTAGAGGTTAACCTTCTAGAACATCCCACTTTTCCAAAATGCGTGGAATTGTGCTGGCTGGCTGGGCTAAGGGACCAGGCTCTTTGTGTGCCTTCTCCCTAAGCTTGGTTGAAGAGCTGAGCCTCAGAGATCTCACTTCTGTGTTCCTAGCCCATGTTTCCTAATTGGACTCTCTGGGGGAGCAGGTGAAAATGTGTGATTCCTTGCTGTTTGTTGATCTAACCTTGGGTTATTGAAAGTTGGGCATTTCTTAATGTGAGCATCTATCTTCAGGATTTGCATGGGGTTTTTGTTGTTGTTGTTAATAAATAATATTACATGATATATGAATAATATGAAATTCTTTTGAATTTTGACATTGCAGGTAGTGCATACCTTTAAGGGTCATAAGGCAGAAATTCATCTTTTGCAACCCTTTGGGGACCACGTTATCTCTGTTGATACTGACAGCATTCTTATTATTTGGCACATATATTCAGAAGGTAAGAAAACCCATTTATTACTTTATCTTGGAATAGTATCTGTGTAACTAAAATATCTCTGTAGGGCTGACTTCTATACCAGAGGTTTCACATGTAAGCAGTAAAAAATTTTTAAGAATCTTTAATGTTTATAAGGGAAAAGGGGTCTAAGTAAAAAATTGCTAAGCAGTTTTAATTAGCTAGTTGAGCTGTTCATAATGCTTTGCATTATAGTTCTCCAAGTCTAATGACATGATATTTTCTCTGTGGGAAGAATTTTGGTGTATACTTACACCTGAGTAATATTTGGTTTGTGTTTTCAACTTGTAATAGTAAACTTGAAGATCCAGTCATCTGAAGGAAAATAAACATCCTTTTTCTAAGCATATGAGTCAGTGTCCTTTAATTGTGATTTTCTTAAACACTGTCACTGTACTATGTTTGTAGGGCTGTGTCATCATTAAAGGTTAGGAGTTTATCACCAGAATAACCCCAGTTTTCGTCAGGTAAAAGACTGTGGGGTCTGATATGAATTAAAGCTTTTAAGTTTTTTGATCTGTGTGCATTTTTAGCATTTGTTACCTCTTGATTAACTCATTTTTTGAGGTAGTATGTTTATTTTTAGTAGAAGTCTTAGGGATTGCCCTCCTGGCAGTCATTCCATGATCTTGTTCAGATTAGCCACTCTTGTTTTTCCTTTGCTTGAGTGGAGGAAACAGAATTTCAAACATAGTCCCTGTGCAGATGGATGTTAAAAGGCCTTTTATGAAGTTAGAGAATCTGACTCTTAGAGTTCAGCCAGCTTTCTGTTGATACTGGTACCCAGCTTCATGTTCCTCTTGGAGCAGCACGGTGTCTTCAGGGAGTAGTTTGTAGTGATCTTAAGTAAGACTGCTAGTTACAAATAGAGGCAAGGATCTTTTAAAATAATATGTAAGTAAAAGGTTCTATAGTTCTTGTCTGTTATCTGTGTTCCTTAAACTGGGGTACACATGCTCCTGGAGTATGCAGCAGCCAGACAGAGTGAAGCTCAAGTTTAAGAGAAGTGTTCGTTCTCTGATACTCAAGTTCATTAGGAAATTAAGTGACAAAGTGTTTTCATTATGGATGAACTGTGAAGTGGAAAACAAAATTCACATGGAATTTTAAGCATGTGATGTTTCAAAAAATGTGTTGATCTTGCAGCAGAAAACAGCAGGTTGTGCCATTTCCCTCTCAACACGGCTGCAAGTTCTTTCCTCTCCTCTGCTTGAGGGTCTCCTGTGTAACTATGAGAAGGCCGGTTTTTAATTTCGTTTGTTTGCCTCTGACTTTTTACATGTTTGAGGAGCAGAGGAAACTCTTTAGCTATTTGCTCCTTCCCTCCCATGCACTTGATTTGGAACATTAGCTGCCTCTTGATCAAATTATAAAACTGCTAAGTCTGATCCCTTAATGTCATTTTTTTTTTGAACTCTTATTTTCATCCCATAAACCAGTCTGGCAGTGAGTAAAATTTTAAGTAGGATTGATATTAGAACTTTTAGAAAATTCTTGACAATCTAACTAAATTTGCAAGTTGCCCCTTATCACATTTGTTTAATTTCTCAGGGAATGTTCATAAGTTAGTATATGTCTTTGGTTTATATTAGTACATAAATCTTAGATATGGTAGATTTTAAGTGCAAAATATATGGGTATATGAAAAATATTTTAAACTGTTTTATTTTATGTATTATTTAACCTTTACTTTTGTAGAAGAATACCTGCAATTGTCTTTCGATAAATCAGTGTTTAAAATTTCTGCAATTTTGCACCCAAGTACCTACTTGAATAAAATACTTCTTGGCAGTGAACAAGGAAGCCTCCAGTTATGGAATGTAAAATCCAAGTAAGCTCTGTATTTACAGCATCAGTGATTCCTGCTTTATCCTCATCTATTACTCCCGAAAGCATTCTTGAAGTCTCTCAATTCTCCTTTCCTTTATATCTTTTTTGGAGAGTTTTCAGTAAATATACCTGTTCCTGGGGTTGTTACTCATGGAATCACATATGTGAACACTGGGATATGGTCCTGGAACATGGTAGGCAGCTTAATAAATGCTCATTAAATACTATATACTAGTATCCTGAGTCACTATAAAGAATTCATAAAACTGTAATGAAGGCTTTAGTACGGAAGATCAGAAAAATAATGGAGATCGTCACTGAAGAGCTTCTAGTTCTCAATAAACTAAAACATTAGATGGCGACACAAATCAGTGTTTATTTAGTGCTAGCATTTAGGGATGGTTTTCACGGTAGAAGCATATTCATCTTCAAGCATAAACAGGGATGTCTGTAATATTGTTAGGATAGCTAGGGGGTTGGATAAATGACGGTGAACACCTCTGCTTGTGACTTGTACATTTATCCAGAGAAAAGAGTGGCAGCTCAGTTTTCTTTATAATCATTAGAAGAACAGTCAGAAATATTTGATCATCCAGATTTTCCTTTCCAATGCCCTTACAAATTCGAAAGGGAAAATAAGATTTTCAGAGGTCTAATGTTTATCCTATTAATTATTAACTTTAAATCAGTGTTTCTGTTCAACTTAAATATCATTGACTACCTATTCTGTAATAGGCTAGGAAATAATGATGGAAATATTCTGTGCCCCAAAGTTATCTCTTTAGGTTTTGTGTGAGAGTGACCTAATTAATCTGTGCCTGAAGAATCTAATATATGAACAAATATTTTGTTGTCATTATAACAATCTCAGGCATCTCTGCTCTATAAACTGTCATTCATGGCTTGATTCTGAAATTCAGAGCAGCATCACTGTTGTCATACGACAGTCATGTAACATACGAGTAGTATTGTCAGTTCACTTCAGGCGCTCAGTCGTGTCCGACTCTTTGCGGCCCCAGGAGCCGCAGCCCGCCAGGCCTCCTGTCCATCACCAAGGGGTATTCCTCCTTTGTGTTAGGTTTCCGGTGTCACATTGCGGTAAAAAGGGAGATCTGCCTGTATTCTAAGGTTTTATTTTAAATTGTATCTGTCACATAAAATCGTTTTTACTCATTTTTTTTTTTTTTCTTTTTAATTTCTCCAAGAGGCTGCATAGTGTAGTTCTTAGCAGCTTAGGATCTGAGTCTCTCTGGGCTCTGTCAGTATTAGCCTTATAATCTTAGCTTAATTTTTTCATGTAATTAAGTTTCTTAATCTGAAAAATGGTGCTGTTTATGTCATAGCATTATTTTGAGTATTAAATAGATTAATATACCTACTTAGAACAATGTGGGGCAGAGTAAGAACTTAATAAATAGTTACTATATCATTTTTAATATGTAGTTAATTCCCCCTCCCCCAAAAAATAGCTTTCAACTATTTTTTTCTTTTGTAGTAAACTTCTATATACATTTGTGGGATGGAAAGTTGGAGTGACAGCGCTTCAGCAGGTTAGTATTTTTCTGTTAAGTTAGATAAGAAAGGGGCCAACCATATGTATGGAGCTAAAGACAAAATAATCTATCAGTTCAGTTCAGTCACTCAGTCATGTCCAACTCTTTGCGACCCCATGAATGGCAGCATGCCAGGCCTCCCTGTTCATCGCCATCTCTCGGAGTTCACTCAGACTCACGCCCATCGAGTCCGTGATGCCATCTAGCCATCTCATCCTTGGTCGTCCTCTTCTCCTCCTGCCCCCAATCCTTCCCAGCATCAGAGTCTTTTCCAATGAGTCAACTCTTCGCATGAGGTGGCCAAAGTACTGGAGCTTCAGCTTTAGCATCATTCCTTCAAAGAACACCCAGGACTGATCTCCTTCAGAATGGACTGGTTGGATCTCCTTGCAGTCCAAGGGACTCTCAAGAGTCTTCTCCAGCACCACAGTTCAACAGCATCAATTCTTCGGCGCTCAGCCTTCTTCACAGTCCAACTCTCACATCCATA
>SJYF01000297.1:405677-427946 GCA_006410515.1 Procapra przewalskii | reverse complement strand
AGAGAGTAATTTGGTGCTAAAAATTATGTAAGAGTACACACAATTTGCAGTCATATCACTCACCAAAGAACTGCTTAGGTGGAGTGTGAAAGGAGCGATAGGAACGGAATGTACCTATGAGGAAAGAGAGGTGAAGGGGCAAGATGAGTGGGAAGGCAGTTCAGTCTTCAGGAATATTGCTAAGTTAAGATCTGTCCAGTTCTGCTTCTCTTGTTTCTCAGGAATTAGATAAGCTCATACCTGAAAGCAGTTTGACCTTTAGAAAGGAAAAACCCTCGTGTCCGTACTTCCCTTCAAGTTTGACTCAGGAATGAGACACAGCTGTCTGTACAGCTCATGTGCAGGATTTGGAATATGAACAGCAAGAGCGCCACTGATGGCCCCGCTCCAGTAGCTAGGCAGCTTTGTCCACAGGCGTGTATCTTTTTTACTTAGAGTCAAGCAAAATAAATAGTTGACTATCCTCCAGCTTCAAAAAGTTCAGTCAAGTTAGTACTTCGTTAATTAAACCAAAAAGCACTTTTTTTTAAAGGTACCATTAGAAATGTTGATTAGTCTTCTGCTTCTTGGACTTCTGTTTTCTAAAAGTAAACATAATTTGAATTGCTTGTGGTAGGAAAGTTGTGTAGGAACTAGAGTTGACACTTTGCCCTTTTCATTTTCCTGTTTAGTAGTTTTAGCTCACATCAGATGAGAGAGGGAGGTTAATGTTCAGTAGCACTAAGTAGAATGTTTTAAAAAGTGGTCAGTTTCTTTGGGATTGGAAAAATTAGGATCCGAAAGTAGCATTCGGAGCCACCAATCTTTGACTCAGCATAAGGCTTTTTGCTGAATTTCTTATTTTAGTAAAAAGATGAACACACTTAAATCTGACATGTTTTCAACTCTGGTATCTTATTTTTCAGTGAACACGGACAGTTTTAAGTGAATACAGAGAAACTAAGCTGGGGGAACGCAGGAGCGAGAGATGAGTCACATAGGGATTGTTAAAAGATAATAATATCTACACTGATTGTACCAAAGTATGTTTTTCATAAAGACACGAATAACTGCCTCTTGGGTTAAGGTCTGAAGTGGTGCAAACGAGAAGGCTGCAAAGCAGTCTCCACAGCTGCTGCCGCCCTGCTGCAGCCGACCTCTCCCAGGGACTGCTGGGCACTTCCAGTGCTTTAGTTTCCATCTTGTCTCGTATTCTGTTAAGGAGGTACTGGTTTTAGTCCCGTTTCACGAATGAGGAAATGGAGGCTCAGAAGTTAAGTGATTTGCCCAAGGCAGCATAGTTTGTCAGTGATATTTTGCTGTAGTTAGCATAAGAGAAAGAAAGATTTCCCAGCAGTTGTGGTACCAGCCTTGCTTGGGTATGTTCTAAGGATGATTTGGTTTTCTTGATGTAGAAGATACGGTAAGGACCATACAGCTGTAGGTAACCATTGGCTTTTTAAATTTCACTTCTTTTCTTAAACGTAATTAGTATGACAAGCTTTGGGGATTCCTAGTTTTTTCATCAGTAAGCAGTTTTGTCATTCACATAACATGTTAAATATGTAAAGAATGAATACACTCATTCCAAAGGCTACAGTGTGAAGCCGTGTGCAAGCAGACCTTTGGTGTGGTGACATGCAGATGCAGCCTTCCGGGGTTAGTTGTGCCTAAAGCGAAGGCCCAGGCGCTGAGCGGTCTCGCACACAGGGGTCTCTTTAAGTGCGGGGAGCTTCCTTCTGTTTGCAGCGTTCTCAGAGAAGTGGGGTTGAAATGTTTGTCCCTGAAATTATCTGCCATCTGCTACCACCTTTCATTTATGGTTGCTTTAGTCTCTTAAGAGTTCAGGCTGAGCACTTCAGGGAGAGGAGAGCATAAAATCACAGGCTTCAGTAGAGCTCTTCCTTTCGTTCTTTCTCGTCCACCTGCTGCTGCTTTCGGGGGGCACTGCGTGAGCATAGCTGGGGTAGAGCTTCACTTGGCATTTGCCGCTGAGGCAGAACTGTCCATCTGTTCTGTCCATTGAGGGTTCCCTCAGTTTGGAGACTGAACATCTAGACATTGTCTCCATTGGTTTAGAATACAGTCAGAAGTGAGTTAACGTTACCTATATGCATGGGACTCCGTGCTTAAAAACCTGACCCCTTACCGTGAGGATTTTTTTAACATTTTCTCAAAAAGCTTATAATTTACCTGGAACTTTTCATTTTGTAGGATTAGCAGGTGGCAATATGGTAGCTAGGTCTGGGATTAAACCTGTACACTTAGGCTTTATGAGCAACTGTGGCCATGTAAAACATGCTGTGTTGTGGAAACCACTTCCTCGATCTGATTCTTTTACATAATGGAAGGCCAGTCTACCCACACACAACAGCTGTGGAAACCACGTTGCACAGTGAATTTGCCAAAATAATTATAGTATCAAGTAAAATAAATTTGCTCAAGCAGTAGATTCCTCTTTAACAGATAGATTCTGAACATGTCAGGAAATTTCATCCCTCACACACACTTTAGTGAGCAAGTATTAAGACAAAGAAGAGATGGTAAGATCTAAAATTCCTGAGTTTAGGCTTAGTCATCAGTGTACATTGAGATGGTGGTGGTTCTCTGGGTTGTTTGTATTAAATGAATTAAAGAATTTGACAGTCTCTAGTATATAAAAAGTGTTTAGCAAATGTCCTTTTCCCCAATTTGTTTGATCCCCCAAGCAGCTGTTCCTGTCAGTTTCCAAGGAATGGTTAAACAGAAATCAGACAGATTATTAATCACGTTTTTTCCCACAGTGAGAATTTAAACTTCAGTCGTTGTCCTGCGCCCCCAGTAGCTTGTGTGTAGTGCTGCTGACTGTGGTCTTGTCCTGCTGTTTTGTATTCATTAGTTAAGGTTCGTGGCTGTTAACCAGTCTGAGCAAATTGAGAGAGGTTCTGTCATGGACAGCCCTTTGGTCGCTGCCTCCCTGGTGCGTTTGAGCTGCTCAGTGTCCCCTGAGTCGCTGCTGTCGCCACCTTCCGGGGGTCTGTGCTGTCTGCTGGACCTTTGGTGGCAGTCTTTCTTGATTATGTGTGCAGACTGCTTGGTGACAGGTATGTCTCTGTCACTTTCTACCTTGAGTAAGTATGACTGGGCCTCGTTTTTCTAACGGATATAGTAAGGATGGATCTGCCTCACGTGGTTGTGAGGATTTAATTAATAGTCACAAGTGCTCAGAATACTTCCTAGCTTGGAGCACTGAAAAAAGTGTTAAATCCTGTTGTTTTCTTTATTGAAATAATGTAATTACTGAAGATTCTGAACTTCAGTCATTTTGCCATGCCTTCTCATGGATAATGTAACGGCTTCAGTGAATAAAGCAGTTTTTGAAACAGCTCTTACTAAAACTGGAATTGCATTCCAGAAAAACAGCATTGCCTCCTGTATTCTCCCTGTTATTGAAACTCTGTCTCAAATTAATTGATCTCTTTAGTGTTCTGGGTCTTTCTCATTGAGGAGACTATTTTCCCGTCGTAGCTTAGTTAACAAAGCTCTTTGTTGGTGATGACTTTTTGGTGTTGGTGATTTAAAAATAAAAAGCAAACATTTTCTGCATCTCTTAACCCTTTGTTCTTTTAGCAAAATGATATTTTGTGAATTATGTGCTTTTTAGTAGAGTTGAAGGGCTGTAGCGTCTTGGTTCTTTCTGTAGTCTTATAGACAGCTTCTTGCTGGACTCGGCTCCTCTTAATGTCACCATGTCCCCGACTGGAGACTTTCTGGCCACCTCCCATGTCGACCACCTTGGAGTTTATCTGTGGTAAGTTCTCTCATACAGTTCTTTCTGGGGTAAGAGGAAAAGGAAGGTGATACTGTCAGACAGTCATAGTTGCTAACATTGCCCTTCAGTTTTTTTGGGTTTTTTAACTTATAAAATGGAAGTGTCACATAGTTTACCTAAGTCTACAGTCAAGTCAGCTTCTGCTTGATAATTTAGGTAGCGCACCCCACTCCAGTGTTCTTGCCTGGAGAATCCCAGGAATGGGAGAGCCTGTTGGGCTGCTGTCTATGGGGTCGCACAGAGTCAGACACGACTGAAGTGACTTAGCAGCAGCAGCAGCTCAAGTGTATATTCTAAGCTACACGTTTGATTTTTATCTATGACTTTTATTTGCAGAAAGGGTAGTAATAGGGCTTCCCTATAGCTCAGTTGGTAAAGAATCTGTCTGCAGTGCAGGAGACCCTGGTTTGATTCCTGGGTCGGGAAGATGCCCTGGAGAAGGGATAGGCTACCCACTCCAGTATTCTTGGGCTTCCCTGGTGGCTGAGCTGGTAAAGAATCTGCCTGCAGTGCAGGAGACCTGGGTTTGATCCCTGTGTTGAGAAGATCCCCTGGAAAAGGGAAAGGCTACCCAAAAGGGAAGATCCCCTGGACAAGGGAAAGGCTATTCTGGCCTGGAGAATTCCATGGACTGTATAGTTCATGGGGTCGCAAAGAGTTGAACATGTTTGATTTTTATTTGTTACCCTATTTGACTTCTATTTGCAGAAAGGATAAGTGAGTTTAAAATCAAACTCTTATTATTGAGGAAGAGAAAAAAGTGAATTCCTTTTATACTTATAAGATTTTCTAACTGACTTTTTAGGATGTGAAAATAAATTTAATATATAATAGAAATAGACTCTGGTCACCTTAATAAGCAGAATGGAGTATCTTCTGGAATCTTTGAGGCTTGACCAGTCAAGATAAGAGAAGAATGGTGGTGTGGCACCTCAGCAACAGAGCATATAGTACAGCTGTTAATATAACTCAGAACCTGGTATTTCCAGTTTTTATTTTCCATTCCAGATTCATTATGTACAGGAAACAATATGATTAGCCCACTTTGGGACAGATAGTCACATCTTGATTAGTCAGAAGTAGATCAGATTAGTCAGATCCAAAGTCATGACGCAGGGTCAAGTAGCACTTAAAGGACCGTTCTAGAGACAGGGGAGCCCGTGACTGTTCAGCACCCCAGAGATCTGATCCACGTAATCACCCTCTGACTTAATGCTCTGAGTCCATCTTTCCTTCAGTTGTAATTTCCTTAGATAGAAAAGCAGTATAAATAAATGGGTGTTATGTTAACCTTATAAAAATATCCATAAAAATATTATCCACTACTGATCTCTCAAGTACTTTTTGGTGCTACATTAAAAATAGTCTGTTCATAATACTTATAGACAGCTTTCTTGTGATGACATTTGTGATAGGAGTCAAAGCATTTTGAAATTAATACTATCTATTTTTGAGGATTTTTTTTTAACAAGTGATTGGAATTTGTAGCCAAATTCACGATCATGGAGATTGCTACCAGTAATCAAAGCTTCTCTAAAAACATTTTTAATAAATTTTATAATATTGCTTATGTTTTTATGTCTCAGGTCCAATATTTCCCTGTACTCAGTTGTTTCATTACGACCGCTTCCCACAGATTATGTTCCTTCAGTAGTGATGCTTCCTGGCACTTGTCAATCCCAAGGTAATAAAAAACTAGTAAAGCATAATATAATAAACCTAACCTGTAGGATATTGCCACTGAAGGCAAAGTTTAATGCAGCAAGCACAATATTTTTTTATCTTAATGAAGTATTTTGAGTGACTTCATGAATCTTTGTATAAACAAAGACATAATTGATGGAGTATTCATGTGAAACAGTGGAGAAATGTTTTGAGTCTGGCGATGGAAATTGTCCTTAATGTAAGAAAATAAGAGAATGAGTAGAGTTTACAAGTTACATTGAGTGAACATGTCATGAAATACTAATGGATTTGAAGGTAATTAAGTTGCTTTTATATGATAAAAATTTCATTCAACATTAATTTGTTATACCTGAAAATTTTTTGTTTTAAGATGTAGAATTATCAGAAGACACTGTAGAACCAAGTGATGAAATGATGGAGTATGACTCCCCGGAACAGCTGAACGAGCAGCTGGTCACTCTGTCGCTCCTTCCTGAATCCCGGTGGAAAAGCCTTCTTAATCTTGATGTTATCAAGGTAATGCTATAGTGCACTTAATGTTGGCCCCTGAAGACATGTTCCAGAAGTGTTTTCTTTAATAAAGAGAACTTCCCTTGCTTGGAGGTCTTTAGGTGGAATAGTTAATGCCTAAGATAGTAAAGCAAATACCATTTAGCTGAATGCTATTTAATTTGGTATTATTACAAGACTTTCTCCACGTATATATATCTACTTTGAGAGCACTCAAGGACCTTCAAATATAGCAGTAGTATAGCCTGCAACTGCAGAGCTATTAGAAATTGGGTGTTTTAAGCCTTACCTGATCTCACTTAACTTACGAAATGAGGGGGGAAAAAAGTCATCATAATGTGTGATGTTTCTGTTTCTGGACATTTGGGGACTAGAATACTTTCACTGGTCTTTTTAAAATTAAACTTCAGTCGCTGTTTATCACACCACACTCTGCTCTGTCTGCTACAGGAGGGTTTGCTTTGGGTTCAGGCACATAAATTCATTGGAACTAGGTAGTGGATGGCACCCTGAGATGATAGCAGTGGAAGATGATTCAGCCCTTTGTCCCTGAGGAGTAGTTTTACATGAGAAATGGACAGTTATCGTATGAATTAATGTCTTTCAGAGCATGTTTCATGACCCCTATTTGTGAGTATCAAAAGCAACTGAAACATACAGACTAGACAATTTCAGAGATTATCTTCTGAGAATTAGGGTGTTTTGTTTTATGAAACTCAACTTGGTTAGATACATACATACAGTCAGGCATCCTTGATAGCTAGTAAAGCAGCTCCCTGCAATCTGGTTCGATTCCTGGCTTGGGAAGGTCCCCTGGATGAGAGATAGGCTTGAGTAATTATGGTCTTCCCAGATGGTTCAGATGGTAAAGAATCCACCTGCAGTGCAGGAGACCTGGGTTCAGTCCCTAGGTTGGGAAGATCCCCTGGGCGGGGGCATGGCAACACACTTGGGTATTCTTGCTTGGAGTATCTCATGGACCGAGGAGCCTGGCAGGCTGCAGCCCATAGGGTCGCAGAGTTGGACACAGCTGAGCGACTAAGCACAGCACTGAGCATACGTAACAGTCACTAGAGTTTATGTGTGTACTGAGTCACATTATGGGCTGGCATAAAAAAAGTGTAAGGAACACAGGCAGATAACTATGACATGCTGTCCTAACTATTTTTGTAGCTAGTAAATTGGCACCAGAAAAGACATACATGTCTCGCGTAAGAAAAGAGAGAAGTTTTCACATGTTCATTTGACTCAGAATTTGAAAGTGCTCCTTTTTATTGCTCACCTGTTGAAAGATGGGGCTTCAGTATAAAGGTATGTTGTTTAGGACTTCCCTGATAGCTCAGTTGGTAAAGAATCTGCCTGCAATGCAGGAGACACCGGTTCGATTCCTGGGTAGGGAAGATCCCCTAGAGAAGGAATAGGCTACCCACTCCAGTATGTATTCTGGCCTGGAGAACCCCATGGAGTGTACAGTCTGTGGGCTTGCCGAGAGTCGGATACGGCGGAGCGCCTCTCCCTCTCACTTTATGTTGTTCAGGTGCACAGTTCTATTGTCTAGTCTGTCAACTGTAAAGGAAGTAGCTTATGGAATGGCTTTAAAAGCAATACATAAAGTACAAGTAGGTGAGTGTGAGCGGACCGGTGAGAATAATGCCCAATTAATTGAGCTAAATTTGGTGGGCACTCTTCTTGCTAAGATACAGTTTGTTCTGCATTAAAAATATAGGGAAATGTGAATGAATGCTCTTCACACCACCTCCGGTATTTTAATTTCCTTCTGAATGAAAGAAATTAGAATTTTTATTTTTTTCCTGTGGTTAACTTTTATACTTACGGTTTCCTTTCTGAAATTAGGTAATTCCAGAGCCCTGTGGAACTGCTCCAAAGCCTTTTGTTTTTATTTACAACTCAGTGACTGCCTTCTAACTCAAGAACAGTGGGTTAGGAAGGGTAAATGGCTCTTACTGTGTTACTACAGTTTCCCCATCACCAAGAAGGCTGTGCTTGCGTTGCTGTGGGCTCCAAGAGGCCACAAATACTTTCTTTCAAAACGCAAATCTCCCCACAGCCCCTAAAGAATGGAAGAGGAGCAGTGTGCGGCAAGATCGTGGGGCTTCTTAAGCGCCGTCCAATGCTCTTGAGACAGCGATCGCTTGCAGTGTAGTCACCAAAACTGAATTCTGTCGGTGGGAATTCCGGTGAATTTTTGTGATGGAATTTTGCTGACAGTTGAAATAGTTTATGACGGAACGGTAGTATTCTCTTGCTTTTTAAAAACACAAAGTACTAAGGAAAAATAAAAATTCCAATAAAATAGAAGAATTAGGGGAATGCTTCACACCTACACACAAAATTTACTAAATTACTTTTAATGGAAGAGACTACCTCTGGCTCCAGATTTCTTTTGGAGAAGAGAAATTTGAAAAACTGTTGAGCATTTATGTAAATTTTGCTTTCTAGCCCATATTGTATTTCAGTGTAAAAGAAGCTCAAAATTGCTTGTTACTTCTTCACCTATATATTCATGTTTCAGAAAAATGAGCTGTTTTTGCCTTAGAGCTTCTCCTGAACCCTGTCATTTTCCCTTTGCCTTATCAGCACGAGTACTAGAGGTTTGCGTTGGGAAGCCCAATTTAAGGATATCTGTGGTATATTGGTTGTTTGGGATTTCATTTCAGTATCCTAATCTGAATTTAATTCTTTTTATTTTTTTTTTTTACTTTTGGGGCTTTTTAAAAATTAAGTGGGAATTAAATGTTAGAAACTGTTGGCAAGATAATCACTAGTCTTTTTTTCCTTTTCTCACTTTTCTTAATTAGAAAAAGAATAAGCCAAAGGAACCACCGAAAGTACCCAAATCAGCACCATTTTTTATTCCGACTGTCCCTGGTCTTGTGCCCAGATACGCTGCGCCGGAGCGAGCTAGCGGCCCTCAGCAGGTGAGAGGCAGGCCAGAAGGGCCCCGGGTGTGATTGTGTGTTGCACATTTGTAGTTTTAACCAAGACCCAGTGTTACAAAGTAAATTTGTGCCAGCTTTTAATTATAAACTATAAATTTTTCTTATATTTGTGGTTTTTTAATAATGTGTATTTGTTTTTATTTAAGTCTAAAGTGGTAAATCTTGGAATTTTGGCTCAAAAATCAGATTTCTGCTTGAAACTTGAGGAAGGACTGGTAAATAATAAATGTAAGTTAAATTATAAAATATTTTACCAAGTATTTCAGCTTATTATGTTACTTTATATGAAGAGAATTGAGTGAAATATTAGCAGATTTCTCAGTAGTTGAAAGTAAAAGCCAAAAGGATCGAAATCTTGGTTTTAATCTGAAGTAACTTTTGCTTTGTTTATAGTAGATGAGTGACACTGCACTCAGATGTTAAGATGATGAGAATCTTTGGAGAACCTCTCTTTCTTTCTGTATGGAAAATTGGAACTTTTTTCTTTTTTGCTCTTCTTTTTATTTACAAGTGCGATTTGCAGTGTAGTTTGCAATAGACTTTTGTTCTAGGTAATTTCAGATATTACCAAATTATCACATTCTAGGCTTTTTTAAAAAATTGAGTGTTGTAAATTTTGAAAGCTACACTCCGTAGCTAATAATGATCATGAGAGCTGTAAGCAGTTAACAGAATTACAGTCATTCTCCCGTTTGACCACCCACTTGTCTTCTGGCCCAGCTGCTCTGTGTTTGCATGCCAGTATCACTCGAGTGCACATTGTCAAGTGATGGTCCTCGTACTGCTGGCTGAAGAGCAGCAGGATTGTCAAAGGAGTGACTTGTTATATTTATGGGGGAACAAAGAAGAGAGGCGCTATTAGTTAATATCTACTGAGAAACAGTGAATAAAATGCATTAGACTCCCGTCAGTGGTATTGTCCTTTTGCAAAAACCTGAAAGCGTAGGCATCGCCATTGTGATCTCAAACGCCTTATATGAGTGTATAGACTATGTTTTCATGGGATGTATATGAAGCAAGAGTACTTCTAGGGAAAAGTAGATTTGTGGTGAGTAAGGTGGAGTCTTTCCCCATGTATATTTCTGTAGTATTAATGTTTGTTAATGATCAAGTGATAATTTTATAATTTTTATGAACAATACAAAAATAAATTCCCTCACCTCATCTTATTCTCACTAGCAAGTACTATTAATAACTTGGTGTATACTTCTATAGCCTTCTTATATTGGATTTGTTCTGACTGATTTATAAGCATGTTAAAATGTCTGGTGCTAAGTGTTAATTAGATTTTAACAGCCTTAATAGAAAAACTTGCTAAAAATGCAAATTTAAATATATGTTGGGTTTGAAATGAAAACTAGTTTCTTAAATGAAATGACTGTCGACACTAACTGGATTCTTACTAAAACAATGTAGATGAAGCTGCTGTTCACCATCTGAAAGAGTTAGGCCCGTCAGGGATCGAAACAGAGCTTCGAAGTCTGTCTCCTGACGGTGGTGGCTCAGTGGACGTTATGAAGAGCTTCCTGAAGATGGTCGGGGTGATGCTGGACAGAAGGCGTGATTTTGAGTTGGCCCAGGCATACCTCGCCCTGTTTCTGAAGGTAAGTCTAAGATGTGAGACAGCGTTTCACAGCTTGCCCTCCTCCAGAGAAGTGTTGTCTGATAGAAATGTCTGCAGAGATGGAAACATTCTGTATCCACACTTCACTGCGTGTGGCTGCTGAGCACTTGAATCGTGGCTGATGTGACTGAGAACCTGAGTTTTTCATTTTATAGAAATTTAATTAATTTCAACAGCTTTCTGTGCCTAGTGACTACCATACTGGATAGCTGGATGGGCAGCAGCTTGTTGCTTTGTTGACTTCTGTTTTTTAGCTCAGCACAATTTTGACTCAACCCCCTGACTTCTGTGTCATCCATTTGATCAGTATATTAACCTATTAGCTTTTTTATTTAATTACATTTTGGCAGGGTTTTTTTTAATGATCATGAAAAAAGTAAGGTTTACTTCTGTCCTAGCTGAAGGAGTTTCAAATGATTTGACAATAACAGAGTTGCTTTTATGACAAATATAGTGGAGAACTTTAACATATTGAAGGAGATAGATGATGCTGATTTTCAGTGATAGCAGATAGATTACCTCATAAATATCTAAAAAAGTTTTCACTTGACTTAATTATTTGAAATTATTTAAAAAGTAAATTTATAGATGGTAGTATATAGGATAAAAAATTAGAAATGCTGCAAATTGTTCCTGTATTTTTCCCCAAATTTACCACAGTTGTAAATTTAGAACTAGGACTTTGTTTCTTGAGGTGTATCAGGACTCTCCTTAAACAGAGGAGAGTCATTATTTCCATTTTACTGAGAGAGTGACAGAACCATGAAGACTCATATAGAGGAGAGGGAGATGTGAGATTGGGATGAACCCGCTTTAAGAAAAAAAATCAAGAATAGTGTTTTCTGAGGTTCCTTGTAAAACAGTTAAATCCAGAATAAACAGAGTTTTACTTTTCTTAAATTGAATGCTCAGCTATCATTTTTCTTTCCAGCTGCACCTGAGAATGCTTCCTTCAGAGCCAGTACTTCTGGAAGAAATGACAAAGTTGTCCTCACAGTTGGAAGAAAACTGGATCCATTTACAGTCACTCTTTAATCAAAGCATGTGTGTTTTAAATTATATTAAAAGTGCTTTGTTATAAACATAAAGTTAGGTAGCTAAGTCAAAGACTTTTACATTAAAGAGGTTGAATTTAACTCATACCCTTGTTTTCCAAGTTTCAGTGTGAAAGGAAAATAAATGCCTGCACTACTGACTAGTCAGTCAGTCACTGTGACTCCACTCTAAATGCTGAACACTTTCTTGAAATAAAATTAGACCTATCTTTTGTTTTAAAGGCATAAATAAAGAGTCTTCTCCAGTGAAGACTCTGAGCTTCATTTTCTGAGTTGCTTCCTCAGGTACTTGGATGCGGCTTCTTTTGAATTGCCGCCACCAAGCTTGTGTTTTTGAATGTTTGTAACATACTGAGGTGTGCTGGGCCTCTCATGTAAAGTAGTGCCAAGTTAAGCTGAAGCTGAAAGTGCTATATAGTTTAAAAAGTGCCTTCATGTTATGAGGTAAAAAGTCATGTGTCTCTCCTTGGTGGCCTCTGATGAAAACAGAGTTATAACGCTGGCCTGTCCTCTCTCCACTGTGCCCTTTCCAAAGGGACTTACTGTTTTTAGTCTGAGAGGTGCTTTCACAAGGCAGCTTGCTGTAGGAGGCAGTTGAGCAGATACCTGGAACGGGTGAGGGGAATTCCAAATTCCATTGAGGACAGCCTTCAAAGGTCTTTCCTCCCCACTCATGACCTTTTTATTTGGAAAGAAACTGCTGACTATATTTTTCTATCATAACCATTGTGAAACCAGACAGCTCTGGCACTTTTCCCTTTTTTCATTGTTGTTTCTGTGGTTCAAGACTTCAGCAATATGTGAATTAATAGTAAGCAATTCTTAAAAGCTTATTTTAAGAATAAAATAAGAATATAAAAAGTTCAAACTTTATATAGTCAAAAGTAGTGTCATTCATAAAATTCAGCTGGTTGTATCTGAATGCCAGTACCATTCTAATTAGGATATAGTTTTACAGAATAATNCTCCGAAGGAATAGTCTTCACAAGAAGCTGATCAATGATAACTTTAATTATCAAAATTTTTTGTTTAATGTTGAAGTGGTTTTGTTAAAGGTAGAATTATTAATAGTAAACTGCTAAAGAAGCCAGTATTGTTTTGTACTTTGTTCTTTTAGAAATGTATATAAACTTTGTAAAGCCATTGCCTTAAATGTTAATAATGACTTAAGTTCTAACTTTAAAAAAGTGTATTTCCCCTTGCCCCAAATACTATATTCTAAAGATATGGCAAAATTTCAGTGAACAGTTATGTACAATGTGAAGATTGTACAGGTCTCCTGCATTGCAGGTGGATTCTTTATTGTCTGAGCTACCAGGGAAGCCCAAGAAAACTGGAGTGGGTAGCCTGTCCTGCTCCAGGGATCTTCCTGACCCAGGGATTGATCTGGGGTCTCCTGCATTGCAGGCAGATTCTTTACCAGCTGAGCTACCAGGGAAGCCCTAATTATCACTTAAGTTCTAATTTTAAAAACTGTTTCCCCTTGCCCCAAATACTGTATTCTAAAGATACGGCAAAATTTCAGTATACAGTTGTATACAATGTGAAGATTGTAAATATCTAAAACAATAATTGCCGGTTCCAGCCAGCAAAGTTGAGCAGGTCCTGCAAAGGGGGCAAAGCGGCTAAGAAAGAAAGAAACGAAACAAAGTATGGGGTCGAGAGGATCAGGTGCAGCAGGCCTCAGGGCAAGCCTACATACACTGACCCCGGCTTTATTTCAAATGCAGCTTTTTATGTTTTTCAAGCAAGAAAACAGAACAATAAATTCTTTCTGAATTACATAAACATCTTAAGTTTGTCAGTCGACTTCGCGGGTTCCCATGCCATGCAACCTGTTGTTTCTATTAAGATCCTCCAACAATACTTACGATAAAGGTCTGTGTTCATAAGCAACAAGTCAAGGACCCAGATGTCTGCTTGAGATGCAGCCAAGAAACAAAGGGGTGGCGGGACAGAGAGCTATGTTTGTGCTAAACAAACCCTTATGATAAGGCAGCTCCCAGAGCTATGTCTTGAGAACAAGACCCCTTTCCCAGGGCAGCTCCCCGCAAATAATGAGTTCTAAACTGAAATTGTATTACTGTGACAAATCTTGAACTTTCTTTTTCAAATGAAAATACAGGAGTTCAGTATATTGTTTTTATTGGAGATAGCTTTAGATGGTATTAAAGCATCATTTTGGCAGGTAACCTTTCAGAACTTTTCCTGTATGTTTGCCATCAAAGGAAAATTTTTGTGTATATTTTTTGTAAAATGTATCAGTTTGTGCATGCTGCTTTTTCTTTATCTTTTAAATTGCAAATGTAGTATGTGACTGCATTTTACTTGTAAAAACATCAGTCTATATTTGATTAACACTCAATCCCAATACCTTCCCTAGAAGTAACAATTGTTAACTTTCCATTTAGTCTCTTCCATGTTTTCTGTGAATGTATATATAGGTAATTGCTACAAGAAATCTATAGCTTCAGTTTTTACATAGATATATGTATATCATTCTGCAACTTTTCTACGTGGTCTCTTTGAATAATCTCACCTAATCTTACCTGTTGATTTTTGTATAGTTTTCCACAACCTACTTAGCCTATAATGAATGGACACTAGGGTAGTTTACTGCTTTTTTTTTTCTATTTTCAAATAATGCTAAAACAGTATCATCCTGTATGATTATATGGGCATGTAAGGATTTATTGTATGCTTAAGCTTTGACTTGCTGAGCCAGAGTTAGGCAGTTTTAAAGAGATACTTCATTGATTAATTTTTTTTTAATTCATAGGTAAAAAGTTGTCATTTTATTGTTTATGTTTAGGAAAAACCTTTACTAGTAGGTAAAGGTAAAGATGGACATCTTCTCACATGTTTGCTTCAGACATGTGAATCGCCTTTTGCCAACGCTGCCCATTTTCCTGTGAATGATTTGTCTTTTTGTCTCATGGCTCAGTTAGTTTTCCATGCAGCTTGGATATCGATATTAGTCTTCTCCATCTGTTTCAGTGTTTCTCCCTGTTGGTCACTTGTCTTTAACTTTTGGTCTCTTTTTTAACAGATGTTTTATATGTAGTTAAATTGATAAATATTTTTATGACTTTTATTTCAGAATATAGATAGAGCATGTTCTGCGTTTTCTTCTAAGTTAGTTATGTATGCATCTAGATCTCCATTTGGAATTAATTTCTGTGAAGAGTGCAGAATACAAAGCTACTTCTGTTCAAAGGTCCAAAAACTATTTGTTGAAATCCATTCTTCCTGATTTGGGGTGCTGTTTTATTATGTGTTAAATTCTCTAATTAAGGCATTTAATTTTCCTAATAAATAATGCATTGTTTAAGTTACAGTTTTCTGGTATGTTTTCAGAAATGGTGGGAGTGATGCATTCCTAATTTTTCTCAGAAATTTCCTGGCTGCTGGTGAGCATCTTTTTGAGGTTTTGGTTTTAGTCACAGTACATTCATAGTACTGACTTGAAGAGAACTACAGTTGACTCTTAAGCAAGAGGTTAGGGGTGCCACCTTTCATGCAGTCAAAGCTGAGTATAATTTATAGTTGGCTCTCCTTACTTGCAGTTCCTCCATGTCCGTGATTCTGCATCTGTAGTATATGATCTGAATTCAACTAACTGCATACTGTACCTACTTGAAAAAAAATGTATAAGTGGACCACACAGTTCAGACCTGGGCTGCGTTGTCTAAGGGCCAACCCTGCAATGGTGTTTCTCTACTATTTCTCTACTGTTGTAGGGCTGGCCCTTAAAAAACACAGGTTTGAACTGTGTGGTCCACTTATTCTTGGGCTTCTGTTGTGGCTCAACTGGTAAAGAATCCGCCTGCAGTGCAGGAGATCTGGGTTAGATCCCTGGGTTTGGAAGATCCCCTGGAGAAGGGAAAGGCTACCTACTCCAGTATTCTGACCTGGAGAATTACATGGACTGTACAAGTCCATGGGGTCACAAAGAGAAACAACTGAGCGACTTTCACTTTTCACTTGAAAACAGTCTGTACTTTCATTAAACCAGGAGTGGTATTCTCTTAATTTAGTAAGATTTATTTATATAGTTATACATTTTTTGACAGATTTAATTTTGGGGATTTTATTTTCATTGCTATAGTGAAATTTGTCTTTTTTCTAATATATTTCATAATTGATTATTGCTGTCCTAGTAAAATCAATTTGTTTTTTATACAGTGATCTTTTATGTCACTGCAGAACTCTTAAAAGTTTGTCAGTATAGATTTAGGAAATCGAAGAGAATCCCATCTTCTGCATTTGATGAGCCTCTTTTTTTTTAATCCAGTATTCATATTTCAGGGCTTGCCAGGTGGTAAAGTGATGAAGAACTTGCTTGCCAGTGCAGGAGATGCAAAAACATGGATTCCATCCCTGGGTCAGAAGATCCCCTGGTGTAGTGAATGGTAACCTGCTCCAGTATTCTTGCCTGGAAAATTCCACAGGTAGAGGAGCCTGGTGGGCTACAGTCCATGGGATCACAAAGAGCGTGACATGACTGAGCAGACACAAACATTCATGTTTCACTGTTGAGGTCCTTTAATGGATGGGAACCTGGGGGTCCGGAGTCAACCGATAAGAAAGTAAAGGAGAGAGAAAGAGGCTGATATTCCTTGGTTTATGCAGAAAGCCAATGAAGCCCCTGCATGGGGCTTGCTCTGTTCACGAAGGCCTCAGGCACCCTCTTGATGGGGTGAAGGTGCAGAGCGCCTTCTCAGGAGGGTCTTAGCTCAAACCCCGGGCAGGAAAGTAAACTCAGAGAGCCTCTGTGCTCCAGGGGATCAGCCTCAAAGAGAGAAAAAGACATGGGGAACAGAGCTCTGATGGAGCAAAGGTGTTTAATCAACCTGGTGTGGGCATATGTACTGTCTTACAAGGTAGTTCTCAGCAAAGATAACAATTCCAGACTTTCAAAACAGGTGATCTATATTAGAGAGAGAGAGAGAGTTGTAAACAATCACTTTTACCTTATGGTTCACAAGAAGGAAGAGGGTACTTATCACCATATAAGAAACCTAATGAAGGAAATGCCTGGACTCCTCAGCCCCCAGGAGAGGCTTGCCTCTCCTCTCAATTCCTGAGTATTCAGGAATTAATAAGGAACAGGATTCCTGAGAGATCCAGAAGGGCACACAGGAAGCCTCCTGTTAAATGCTTCCTGGCATCTCACGCCGTCGTCTTTAGTTAGAATTGCTTTAGCAGTCCAGCACAGAATGTTGGTACCAGCAGTGCTTAGAGATTCTTGTGTTTGTGTAGTTACTGACAAGTGGAAATGCTTTTAAGTGGAAACACATTAAGGATAATGTATTCTCCGAATTTCTGGTAGATAGCCTTGCTTAAGTTCTGCTACTTAAAAATATTTAGACTAGAGATAAGTATTATATGATTATACAGTAGAAATGACAGATTCAAGGGATTATATACGGTAGAGTACCTGAAGAACTATGGATGTAGGTTCGTGACATTTTACCCGAGGCAGTGATCAAGACCATCCCCAAGCAAAAAAAAAATGCAAAAAGGCAAAATGGTTGTCTGAGGAGGCCATACAAATAGCTTAGCAAAGAAGAGATGACAAGGAAAGATAAGAAAGCCTTCTTCAGTGATCAGTACAAAGAAATAAAGGAAAATAATAGAATGGGAAAGACTAGATTTCTCTGTAAGAAAATTAGAGATTCAAAAATAACATTTCATGTAAAGATGGGCTCAATAAAGGACAGAAATGGTCCGGACCTAACAGAAGCAGAAGATACTAAGAAGAGGTGACAAGAACACAGAAGAACTGTACAGAAAGGATCTTCACACCCAGATAATCCTGATGGTGTGCTCACTCACCCAGAGCCAGACATCCTGGAATGTGAAGTCAAGTGGGCCTGAGGAAGTATCACTACAAAAGCTAGTGGAGGTGAGGGAATTCCAGTTGAGCTATTTCAAATCCTAAAAGATGAAGCTGTGAAAGTGTTGCACTCAATGTGCCAGCAAATTTGGAGAACTCAGCAGTGGCCACAGGATTGGAAAAGGTCAGTTTTCGTGCCAGTCCCAAAGAAAGGCAATGCCAGAGAATGCTCAAACTACCACACAATTGCACTCATCTCACATGCTGGCAACATACTGCTCAAAATTCTCCAAGCCAGGCTTCAACAATACGTGAACCGTGAACTTCCAGATGTTCAAGCTGTTTTTAGAAAAGGCAGAGGAACGAGAGATCAAATTGCTAACATCTGCTGGATCATTGAAAAAGCAAGAGAGTCCCAGAAAAATATCTATTTCTGCTTTATTGACTACGTCAAAGCCTTTGACTGTGTGGATCAAAACAAACTGTGGAAAATTCTTCAAGAGATGGGAATAACCAGACCACCTGACCTGCCTCTTGAGAACTCTGTATGCAGGTCAGGAAACAACAGTTACTACTGGACATTGGGACAACAGACTGGTTCCAAATAGGAAAAAGAGTACATCATGGCTTTATATTGTCACCTTGCCTATTTAACTTATATGCAGAGTACATCATGAGAAACGCTGGAATGGAAGAAGCACAAGCTGGAATCAAGATTACTAGGAGAAATATCAATAACCTCAGATATGCAGATGACACCACCCTTATGGCAGAAAGTGAAGAGCTAAAGAGCCTCTTGATGAAAGTGAAAGAGGTAAGTGAAAATGTTGACTTAAAGCTCAACATTCAGAAAACTAGGATCATGGCATCTGGTCCCATCACTTCATGGAAAATAGGTGGGGACACTGGCTGACTATTTTGGGGGGCTCCAAAATCACTGCAGATGATGACAGCAGACATGAAATTAAGATGCTTACTCCTTGGAAGAAAAGTTATGACCAGTCTAGACAGCATATTAAAAAGCAGAGACATTACTTTGTCAACAAAGCTCCATCTATTCTAAGCTATGGTTTTTCCACTAGTCATGTGTGGATGTGAGAGTTGGACTATAAAGCAAGCTGAGCACCGAAGAATTGATGCTTTTGAACTGTGGTGTTGGAGAAGACTCTTGAGAGTCCCTTGGACTGCAAGGAGATCCAACCAATCCATCCTAAAGGAGATCAGTCCTGAGTATTCATTGGAAGGACTGATGCTGACGCTGAAGCTCCAATACTTTGGTCACCTGATGAGAAGGGATGGCTCATTTAAAAAGAACCCTGATGCTGGGGAAGATTGAAGGCAGGAGGAGAAGGGGACGACAGAAGATAAGACGGTTGGATTGCATCCCCGACTCAGTGGACATGAATTTGGGTAAACTCTGGGAGTTGGTGATGGACAGGGAGGCTTGGTGTGCTGCAGTCCATGAGGTCGCAGGGATTCGGACATAACTGAGGGACTGAACTTAACTGATACAAAAAAAATTTCATGACCCAGATAACCACGGTGTTGTGATCACTCACCTAGAACCAGACATCCTAGAGTGTGAAGTCAAGTGGTCCTTCGGAAGCATCACTACGAACAAAGCTAGTGGAGGTGATGGAATTCCAGTTGAGCAATTCAAATTGTAAAAGACAATGCTGTTAAAGTGCTGCACTCAATATGCTAGCAAATTGGGAAAACTCAGCAGTGGCCACAGGACTGGAAAAGTTCAGTTTTCATTCCAATCCCAAAGGAAGGCAATGGCAAAGAATGCTCAAACTACCTCACAATTGCTCTAATGTCACACAGTAGCAAAGTAATGCTCAAAATTGTCCAAGCCAAGCTTCAACAGTACCTGAACTGAGAACTTCCAGATATTCAAGCTGGATTTAGAAAAGGCAGAGGAACCAGAGATCGAAAAGCCAACATCAGGTGTATCATAGAAAAAGGAAGAGAGTTCTAGAAAAACATCTACTTCTTTTTTGACTTATATTCCAAAGCCTTTGTGTGGACCACAACAAAGTGTGAAGAATTCTTCAAGAGATGGAAATACCAGACCATCTTACCTGCTTCATGAAAAATCTGTAGTCAGGTCAAGAAGTAACTGTTAGATTTGGACATGGAACAGCAGACTGGTTCCAGATTGGGAAAGGAGTACCTCAAGGCTGTATATTGTCATCCTGCTTATTTAACTTATATGCAGAGTACATCATGAGAAATACTGGGCTGGAGGGAAGTACAAGCTGGAATCAAGGTTGCCAGGAGAAATATCAATAACCTCAGATAAGCAGATAACACCACCCTTATGGCAGAAAGCGAAGCGGAACTAAAGAACTTCTTGATGAAGGTGAAAGAACAGAGTGAAAAGGCTTGCTTAAAACTCAACATTCAAAAAACTAAGATCATGGCATCTGGTCCCATCACTTCATGACAAACAGATGGGGAAACAGTGGAAACAGCTACAGACTATTTTCTTGGGCTCCAAAATCACTGCAGATGGTGACTGCAGTCATGAAATTAAAAGACACTTGCTCATTGGAAGAAAAGTTATGCCAACCTAGACAGCATATTAAAAAGCACAGACATTACTTTGCTGACAAAGGTCTGTGTAGTCAAAGCTGTGGTTTATTCAGCATTCATGTGTGGCTGTGAGAGTAGGACCATAAAGAAGCTGAGCGCCAAAGAATTGATGCTTTTGAACTGTGGTGTTGGAGAAGACTCTTTGAGAGTCCCTTGGACTGCAAGGACATCAAACCAGTCAATTGTAATGGAAATCAGTCCTGAATTTTCATTAGGAGGACTGAGGCTGAAGCTGAAACTGCAATATTTTGGCCACCTAATTGAAGAACTGACTCACTGGAAAAGACCCTGATGCTGGGAAAGATTGAAGGCAAGGAGGAGAAGGAGACAACAGAGGATGAGATTGTTGGATGGCATCTCTGACCAATGGTCATGAGTTTGAGCAAATTTTGGAAGGTGTTGATGGACAGGGAAGACTGGTGCTGCAGTCCATGGGGTCGAAAAGAGTTGGAGATGACTGAGACTGAACCGAACCGATAGAATTTTATCAAGTGATGGTTTTCAGCATATATTAGAAAATCAATATCTTGGTGTAAATGGTGAATTTTATTCAAAGATTTCTAACACTGAGTCACTTTGACTTCTGTAGTAGCACTTTTTGTGAGTTGAAACTGACATACTTTTGTTTGTCTCATGAAATTCATTTATTGTTGATACATTTTTTGAACTTGTCTATTTAAGGGGAGAAAGGCTTGCATAAAGTCTTTATTACATGGTGATTTTTAACTACTTGATTTTTTCTATTGTTACTGAAGTAATTGGAATTTCTGTCTCTTCTCAGTCNNNNGTTGGTAAACTCTGTTTTCCTTACAAATTATGACTTTGTAATCTAGATTTTGAAATTTGTTAAATTATATTAGGATTGTGCCTTTTTTTGATTGCTAGGTTGTAAGTGACCAAAACCTAACCCAAATATGAGTATCTACAATGTCCAGGAATAAAAATTGGCTTTACCTACTACTGGATCCATGGATTCCACAAGAATTGGTCCTTTTCTTGATCTCCATTTTGTTCTTCTCATTTTTAGTTATCTGTTCAGTCACAATGTCTCCTCATTCTCTCAGTCGTCAGCTGTTTTTTGAGAACTTAGTATGTGCCAGCATCTTATTTGTGTTGGGAGTCTAAGTGATCAAAACTTGAACCAATACAGGTGTCAGCATCTCTGAATTCATGTATTTTCCACATAAACTGAGCGATAGTGAGGGTCACTGTTTGGTGATATACTTGGGCAGAAGGAGAGGCCTGTGACAGCTCAGTGTTCCATGACTGTGGGTGACATTTGGAGAGCTGAATTTTCCACCGGCTTCATTAGGGCAACTAGGGAGAGCTGAGAGCATACTGTTCAAAGGCTGGCTGCCAAGCCACTGTGACAGAATGAGCCATGGCGTCACACCAGTGTGTGGCTGCGCCATCTTAGCCCAGGGCTCGGTTAGAAGGCTGAGTTCAGTTCAGTTCAGGCGCTCAGTCGTGTCTGACTCTTTGCGACCCCATGAATCGCAGCACACCAGGCCTGCCTGTCCATCACCAACTCCCGCAGTTCACTCAGACTCACGTCCATCGAGTCAGTAATGCCATCCAGCCATCTCATCCTCTGTTGTCCCCCTCTCCTCCTGCCCCCAATCCCTCCCAGCATCAGAGTCTTTTCCAGTGAGTCAACTCTTTGTATGAGGTGTCCAAAGTACTGGAGTTTCAGCTTCAGCATCATTCCTTCTAAAGAAATCCCAGGGCTGATCTCCTTTAATCCAAGTCTATGTCCCAACCAGTAACGCTGAAGAAGCTGAAGTTAAACAGTTCTATGAAGACCTACAAGACCTTTTAGAACTAACACCCAAAAAAGATGTCCTTTTTTCATTATAAGGTAGGGGACTGGAATGCAAAAGTAGGAAGTCAAGAAACACCTGGAGTAGCAGGCAAATTTGGCCTTGGAATATGGAATGAAGCAGGGCAAAGACTAATAGAGTTTTGCCAAGAGAATGCACTGGTCATAGCAAACACCCTCTTCCAATAACACAAGAGAAGACTCTGCAGATGGACATCACCAGATGGTCAACACCAAAATCAGATCGATTATATTTTTTGCAGCCAAAGAGCATTACTTTACTAGCGTGTGAGATGAGTGCAATTGTGCGGTAGTTTGAGCATTCTTTGGCATTGCCTTTCTTTGGGATTGGAATGCAAACTGACCTTTTCCAGTCCTGTGGCCACTG
>SJYF01000297.1:393050-405651 GCA_006410515.1 Procapra przewalskii | reverse complement strand
CTGCTGAGTTTTCCAAATTTGCTGGCATATTGAGTGCAGCACTTTCACAGCATCATCTTTCAGGATTTGAAATAGCTCAACTGGAATGCCATCACCTCCAAATAGCTTTGTTCGTAGTGATGCTTTCTAAGGCCCACTTCACATTCCAGGATGTCTGGCTCTAGGTGAGTGATCACACCATCATGATTCTCTGGGTCGTGAAAATCTTTTTGTACAGTTCTTGCGTTTCTTTTCCATGGGTATGCTCTTGATCCCTGTCTCCTGTTACAATGTCATGAACCTCTGTCCATAGTTCATCAGGCACTCTATCTATCAGATCTATGCCCTTAAATCTATTTCTCACTTCCACTGTATAATCATAAAGGATTTGATTTAGGTCATACCTGAATGGTCTAATGGTTTTCCCTACTTTCTTCAATTTAAGTCTGAATTTGGCAATAAGGAGTTCATTATCTGAGCCACAGTCAGCTCCTGGTCTTGTTTTTGTTGACTGTATAAACTTCTCCATCTTTGGCTGCAAAGAATATAATCGATCTGATTTTGGTGTTGGCCATCTGGTGAGGTCCATGTGTAGAGTCTTCTCTTGTGTTGTTGGAAGAGGGTGTTTGCTATGACCAGCGCATTCTCTTGGCAAAACTCTATTGGTCTTTGCCCTGCTTCATTCCGTATTCCAAGGCCAAATCTGCCTGTTATTCCAGGTGTTTCTTGACTTCCTACTTTTGCATTCCAGTCCCCTACCCTATAATGAAAAGGACATCTTTTGGGGGGTGTTAGTTCTAAAAGGTCTTGTAGGTCTTCATAGAACCATTCAACTTCAGCTTCTTCAGCGTTACTGGTTGGGACATAGATTTGGATTAAAGGAGATCAGCCCTGGGATTTCTTTGGAAGGAATGATGCTAAAGCTGAAACTCCAGTACTTTGGATACCTCATGCGAAGAGTTGACTCATTGGAAAAGACTCTGATCCTCGGAGGGATTGGGGGCAGGAGAAGGGGATGACAGAGGATGAGATGGCTGGATGGCATCACTGACTCGATGGACATTAGTCTGAGTGAACTACGGGAGTCGGTGATGGACAGGGAGGCCTGGCGTGCTGTGATTCATGGGGTTGCAAAGAGTCGGACACGACTGAGCAACTGAACTGAACTGAACTGACTGTGATATTGAATGATTTGCCTTGGAAACGAAGAGAGATCATTCTGTCTTTTTTGAGATTGCATCCAAGTACTGCATTTTGGACTCTTTTGTTGACCATGATGGCTACTCCATTTCTTCTGAGGGATTCCTGCCCACAGTAGTATATATATGGTCATCTGAGTTAAGTTCATCCATTCCAGTCCATTTTAGTTCGCTGATTCCTAGAATGTCAACTCTTGCCATCTCTTGTTTGACCACTTCCAATTTGCCTTGATTCATGGACCTGACATTCCAGGTTCCTATGCAATATTGCTCTTTACAGCATCGGACCTTGCTTCTATCACCAGTCCCATCCACAGCTGGGTATTGTTTTTGCTGTGGCTCCATCCCTTCATTCTTTCTGGAGTTAATTTCTCCACTGATGTCCAGTAGCATATTGGGCACCCACTGACCTGGGGAGTTCCTGTTTCAGTATCCTATCATTTTGCCTTTTCATGCTGTTCATGGGGTTCTCAAGGCAAGAATACTGAAATGGTTTGCCATTCCCTTCTCCAGTGGACCACATTCTGTCAGACCTCTCCACCATGACCCACCTGTCTTGGGTTACCCCATGGGCATGACTTAGTTTCATTGAGTTAGACAAGGCTGTGGTCCTAGTGTGATTAGATTAATTTTCTGTGATTATGGTTTCAGTGCGTCTGCCCTCTGATGCCCTCTTGCAACACCTACCGTCTTATTTGGGTTTCTTTTACTTGGGGTATCTCTTCACGGCTGCTCCAGCAAAGCGCAGACTAACTGAGGCACGTGCTAAGTGGAATGGTGGTGGTTGGTGGAGGGAGGAGAGAAGGATCTGTCAACACAGAAGGCTTAAGAGACTGAGATACTTTTTATTTGGTAAATTTGTTTTCCCCATCCCTCAAATCAGTGGCATGAGGGTTTAGGATGAATTTAGTCCGTTACATAAAAAATTCTGTAGGGTTTTTTTTCAGTGTCTGTACTGTAGGCTGAATTTCCAATTCCAGTTATGCTTATTTCCAATTCCAGCTGAATTCTACTAGAAATCTCTAAAAGAAGTACACAGAATATTCAGTATTTAGTTTTCATCTACACCAAAGACATGCAGATAGCTGATTTAATGTTCAAGGGAAAAAATAATGGTATAAATTCTAGACAATTGTTAGCAATATCATCTATTTGCAATTGCACCCAGGAATGTATATTTCAAATCAAAAGGTTTTATTACCGTTTCAATTTTTTCCACTGACTCTGACTAAGCGGTCTTTACAACTTACTTATTTTGGCTTTTTCCCTAGCTGAACTTTGCAAGTCTGGCCTCTATCCTGTAACTCTGGCTTTGTTTCCTCATTTGTGAACACACCCTACTCTCTATAGAGGAAATATGCAAGTGCAGTGGCCGAATTAGTGGCAAGTGTGAGCACTTTCCAGCCTGAATTTAGTTTACCATCTGAATTGAGTTTCTAAGCAGTATAATACACGAAAAGGTATCTGCCTCACACCCAGCAGTGTTTCACTCCTTTCCCCAGTCACTGACTCACTCATTCTGCTTCATCGAATGCTACTTACTTCGTGCCTGCTCTCTGAGGTGCTGTTTTATGCTCTTGAAATACTATAGAAAACAAAACATACATGGACTCTTGGGGAGCTGTTTTAAAACATCCTTTCACACTCTTAGTGGCCATTTTCTTTTGCTCTTGTTTAGTGCAAACAGACAGGAAACCGTTTCCACACCCTCACACTTCTCAAAGCCAGTAGCTATGGATCTGTTTTGAATGCGCATGTGCGTGCGCGCCTGCGTTCGCTGCGTGCGCGCCTGCGTGCGTGCCTGCGTTCGCTGCGTTCGCTGCGTGCGTGCCTGCGTTCGCTGCGTGCGTGCCTGCGTTCGCTGCGTGCGTGCCTGCGTTCGCTGCGTGCGTGCTTGCCGACAGGAGGTCTCTAGTACCTTCTAATCGTGTGCCGCATCCGCGTGAGAGGAAGTACGACGTGGAGAAGCGCGTGCTTGTTTGGCTGCCGTTCTTTTCTGAGTGTTTGGTGATAACTTAGAAACGCAAGACACGTGAGAGAAAAATACCTTTAAAAACAGCAACTCCACTCTTTCCTCAGAAGGCACCACCTGTAGGTTCTCTGAAGGGAGGCAACAGGTTGGTGCTCGATGACGACCTTTGGGGAATGGAAGCGAGGCGTCAGCCGACCGCGCGTGACGGGGCGCCTGGGTCCGAGGGCCGGGCTCCAGGGGTGGCGGGGCCCCTCCGGCTCCTGGCGCGGTGGGCGCGTTCCGCCCGACGGGACGGCGGAGGCGGGACGGAGGGCAGGGCAAGGTCGCCGCCGCCGCCGGGCTGCAACCAGCGAGGGGACGGACGCGCTGGCGCGGGCGCACCCTCGGTCCCCCGTCCCCTCTCCTCAGCGGCTCAGAGTCCTGTCTGGGGTTCGACGGTGTTGGGGACACCAGCGCAAGCGAGGCGAGGAGCTCAAACCCGAACTCCGACGAGAGGAGCCGCGCGGGGTGGGGGGCGCCTCTGCCTCTGGGGAGCCCAGAGAGACTGCGTTGAGGGGACAGCTGTCGGCCGCCCTAAAGCCAGGCGCGCGGCCAGGGGCGGGCGGTGGAGACAGGCAGGAATTCAGGCGCCTGGGGCAGAGGAAAAGGCGGGGTCACTCGGCGGAGTGTGGAGGCCACTGGTCCTTGGGTGTAAAGAAAGCGAAGTTTTTTGTGATGTCTTATGTATTTAACTTAAAATTAGACAAAATCAGATTTAAAAAATAACGGTTCTGCGTGTTGGTTTGTTTGCATTTCAGTATTATTTATATTTAGGGGTTTTTTTTTTACTCTTTTAGTTTTTCAAAGAAAATTTACAGACACACATATTTGCACACATACATATAGATAGACAGCTTGTCACCCATCCATCCAACGTGCGTACATCCTATTATGTGCGTATATCCTATGTGACTGGCCAGAACTGCATTTCATTCTGGAAGCGACCCCTGTAGCTACAATTGTGCTTTCTGCCCAAGCATTGGACCTTCCTCCAAACCCCCAGACTTGACTGATGACACTCACTTGAGGAATGAAAGTCTCTAGCATTGGCTCTTTGAGAGGAAGTGATACTCTCCAGGTACCGTCTTCTCCTACACTTGGCTAACAAGAGCTGAGATGTAGCAGACCCGTGGAAATGGGTGACTCACCTGGCGCTGGGCTGGCTGAGCCTGGAGCTCTTTCAGGAAGTGGTGGGAAGGGCAACCAACACAGAGATCCTCACCTAAATAGCTGGTGTGGTGTGTGCCTCGGATTTCCCAGGAAGCTTGAGGAATATTGGCGTGGAGAGTTTCACTCTCTTTCAGTGATAAGGAGAAACAACTCACTTGATTCCTCATGAACTAAATGGCGAAAAAGACACAGTATCGTATTAGCTTATCTCTTTGCCCTTTACCAGAGCCCACAAGGAAATTACCATTACCTTTCCTGCTGAGAAATGACAATCTGTCAACAACTATACCATACCTAGTCATTGGAAAAGACCCTGATGCTGGGAAAATTTGACAGCGAAGGGAGAAAGGGGCGACCGAGGATGAGATGGTTGGATGACATCACTGACTGAATGGACTTCAGTTTGAGCAAACTCAGGGGGATAGTGGAGGACAGGGAAGCCCAGCGTGCTGCACTTCATGAGATTGCAAAGCGTTGGACACGACTTAGCGACTGAACAACAAACTAATTTTAAACTAATTGAAACTAGTTTCAATAACTAATTTGAAACTAATTTTATCTTTAAAAAATACTGAGCCTTAAAAGATTATTCTTTTTTGAAACTAAAGGTTTTTTTTGTTTGTTTTCCTTACAGTTTTTATGTAGCAAGACCACTGACCAAGTAACATTGCCCAGAGACACTTAGGGCAGATTTAGATCTTATGGGAAAGTGTCTCTCATTGTTTTCCCTGATCAGAGCTTTCCACCTGGTTGGTCTCCTCCTCCTCTCCTCACAGGCCAGTCCTGTTCTCATGGCTCTGCCTCTGTTTGTGTTGTTGCCTTCAGCTGAACTTCCACATTTGTTATAAAGTGTATTTCAGTGTTGTGGACACAACAGGTATACAGTAAATACCTAATTCCATGCTTTTCATAGAGTGATAGAGTTGCCTGGGGATTCCTGAAATCTTTTCAGAGGATCAGCAAAATATTATGAAAAACTATTTTCATAATAAGATTCAGAAGTTAATTGACTCTTTTTGATCTCATCATTTCAAATACAGGAAACATTAATAGATATGATCTGCATAACAAAATCTTGGGGTGGGGCTTAATAGTTTTTCAGAGTGAAGTCCTGAGACCAAAAATGCTGAAAATTACTGCCCTAATTAATTGGCTAAAGAAATACATAATCTCACCAAGAGGTGCTAGCATATCCTATGCAGTAAGCTATGCTTATATCTGAAAATGCCTTAAAACCTGATTTTCCAAGATACAGAATATACGTCAGTACTACTCTTAGAGTTTTGGAGAGCCAGTGGGGCCAGGGTGGCACTAACATTTTGAGGGCCTGCTCAGTGTCAGATTTAGTTGGAATCATGGTCTGTTGAGTTCAGTGAGGACTAGATGGCAGACGTTAGGCTAAAATGAAGAAGTGATAAATCAAGAATGCTTAAACTGTTAAGATAATGAAATGTATCAGTCCAGGTGTTTAGAATCAGTTTCAGCTATTTTCAATAGAAAAAAAAAATCTTTACAAATCTTATGTGGCCTGTGTGGTTAAGAAGACGTCCAGATCATCCCCAAGTCACTTGCACGGCCAGCCCTGGGTGCTGGGTGTCTCTGGCACTGCTGAAGACTGCAGATCTCGGCCACCGCTCTTACTGAAGTGGCTTCTGTACAGTACCCCCTCCACAACAGTGACTTACAATTCATATTGTAGGCGCATACTGTGCGGGCACATCCAGTTGGAACAGTCTAAAGCTCATGCCTGTACCCAAGTCCCAAGAGAAGCCAAGAGAGTGAGGTTTTGGATTCTGTGTTGGGAATGCAGAGACTTTTAAGTGGGAAATCTTCCAAATGTTAAGCCCAAGTCGCGAAATCTCCCAGTGACCACCAGGAAGCCGATATCCGATGAAAAAGCAAGAGAGTTTTTATTACAAGGCGGCTATAGAGAGGAGCTCTGGGTTACATTGCTTATATAGGGTATTCTCCCGCGAGAAATTCGAAAAGTGGGAGTTTCCGGGTTGGAAGACGTCTTATTGGTTACCTTCTGTGGAAGGGTTAGGTGTTGGGTTCTGATTGGTTCCCATTTACCCGGGTTGGCCACAGGTTCTGATTGGTTCCCATTACCTAGGTAGACCACCAGTCCCTGAACGTCAAGTCAGGAGATTCTGGTCTGGGGTCCGATTGGCTCAAGGGTGGTGGGGTGAGGTCAGGGGATTTCCAAAGGCTCTTGGATTTTCAAAGGCTCTTTTCCTGGAACCTTACAAAATGGAGATTTTCTGTTAACAAAATGGAGTAGCCTAGGCCCTTCACCAAACATAGAGTTTTCAGGCAATGATTGGAGTGAAAAGTAGGAATAATAATCCCATCGTTCTTCCCTTGGCTGTCCAACACGCACCCTTATTCCTAGCAACAATAACAAAATACTGACTGTCATGCAGATAAAAACACACTCATTCTTCCCCCTAAATAGAGAAATAATTATCTATCAGTTAAAAATGACTTTAGGATTAAGCAACAGAAAATCCTAACTAACCATGATTTGGAACAAATGGGGACTTTGCTCACACATCAAAATGTGTAGAGATAGGCAATTTTTCCACATTGGTTCAATTATTCAGTGATGTTGTAAAGGATATAATTTTTCTCCCCACTATCAAGCTCTCAATATCTAATAGAATGAATGTACAGAAAAGTAGAAGGATATAGTAGAACTGAGGGCTTCCCTGGCGGCTCAGGCAGTAAGGAATTCGCCTGCAATGCAGGAGACCTGGGTTCCATCCCTGGGTTGGGAAGATACCCTGGAGGAGGGCATGGCAACCCCCTCCAGTATTCTTGCCTGGAGAATCCTTGTAGACAGAGAAGCCTGGCAGCTACAGTCCATGAGGTTGCACAGTCAGATACAACTGAGCGACTAAGCACAGCACACAGTAGAAGTGAAAGGCCCTTTGAATCAATTCAACATAAGACTTATACAATTTTCACAGAACAGTAGGGTACAAATTCTAAGTTCCCATAGACTATAAAGCAGGAGACACTGGAGTATAGGCAGGGACATAAAACAAGGTGCAAGAATTCATGATCTAAAAGTGCTGAAATCATATGTGTCTATTTTCTAATCACTATGGAATTGAAAGGTTGTTGTTGAATCACGACGCCGGGATTCTTGGCCCTGAAGGAGAAGAACTCAATCCAGGGCTAGAGACGAGGCTTGATCCCTCAAAGCTTTTGTGTAATGAAGTTTTATTAAAGTATAAAGGAGATAGAGAAAGCTTCTGACATAGGCATCAGAAGGGGGCAGAAAGAGTGTCCCCCTGCTAGTCTTCAGCTGGATGTTATATAGTCACTGCTGCTGCTGCTGCTGCTAAGTCGCTTCAGTCGTGTCCGACTCTGTGCGACCCCATAAACGGCAGCCAACCAGGCTCCTCGGTCCCTGGAATTCTCCAGGCAAGAACACTGGAGTGGGTTGCCATTTCCTTCTCCAATGCATGAAAGTGAAAAGTGAAAGTGAAGTCGCTCAGTCGTGTCCGACTCTTTGCAACCCCATGGACTGCAGCCCATCAGGCTCCTCCATCCGTGGGATTTTCCAGGCAAGAGTACTGGCGTGGGTTGCCATTGCCTTCTAGCAGTCTGTTAATGAAAGAAAAGAATGTCTTAAAACTCAGAATGTCACCAGGCCCCTCACCCATAAGATGCATTTTAGGATAATCTTGGCACCAAATGGTTCATTCTGGGCCATTAAATAATTGACTTGAATCTTGAAGAAGGGCAGATCACCATACACATAGTTTTATTTACATAAATTAGAGGAACAATATCTGAGTATAACATACTGGTTTGTCAAGTAGGTTCTGAGCCAAAAGACAGAACGGACTTAAAGACACAGTTTGGGGTAAATTCGTAGTACGTTAGTATAGCTTAAGATAAACATTTCCATAAGAAAAAGGCATTGGTTAACTTCAGGTGAAACCAGGTGTCATTTTGGCAACACAGAATTTTAAGAGAAACCTCCTTTTAAATTTGTATAGAGTAGGAAAAAATATTGCTAGTTTGTTTCCTCCTGCCGCTTAAGAGAGAGAAAAGTATCCGACACTTGCAGGCTATTTCCTCTGGAGACCCCTGGCTTTCCTGCCTGTTGTTTACCCTCTCAGAATTATGTTAGAAATCAGTATCAAAAGACATATTTTCAAGGGCAGAGTCACATTTACCGAGAGAAATATTTGACTAAGCCATTGAAAGCCTCAATAAAGCTAGAAGACAGGAAAAAAAAAAAACCTCACTGAGGGTAATTGCAAAGAAGAAAGTATTTAAATGAGAAATTAATATTAAACATACTTTAAAAACCCCAAGGACATAGGGATTTCCGCCTCCCCCGTGCCCCGCTTTCCGTTTCATTTTAAAGTTCTTCATGTCTTCATTTTGCGGTTTCAAGGTGGCTGGCGACAACTGTAGACATCAGATATTACCAAGCGTGAAAGAAGGAAGATCAGCAAAGTTAGTTATCCTTTTGAAGTTTTGTTCTTTTAATAGGAAAGACCCCAATCACACCACTCAAAACAGATTCTTCCTAAGTTATCATTAGATAGAATTTGCTCACACAACTACCACTTGGCCCATCACTGATAAAGAGAAATGATTAACTTAGACTAAACATGATTTGGGCTTCTCCAGTGGCTCAGTGGCAAAAAATCTGCCTGCAACACAGGAGCCATGGGTTAGACCCCTGAATCAGAAGCCACTCTGGAGGAGGGCACGGCAGCCCACCCCGGCATTCTTGCCTGAAGAATCCCATGAACAGAGGAGCCTAGGAGGCTACGGCCCATAAAACCTCAAAGGATTGGACATGACTGAAGTGACTTAGCATGCATGCAGCACAGAAACATGATTCATCCCCAAGGGCTGGGAAAGAGCAGTGAGCACTCTATAAACATGGAACTGGGACCCTATTAGAAGGGAAGAAATGGCAGGCAGTGCTGTCATATCGACAATAGATGCCGTCTTTTGTTCATAATACCAAAACCAAACAGAAACTACATCGTTTTCTACTGGAGATAGTTTTTATTGAGTTGTAGGATATTCAGATACGCATAATACACCACACTTATGGCAGAAAGCGAAGAGGAACCAAAAGCCTCCTGATGAAGGTGAAAGGAGCATGAAAAGACTGGCTTAAAGCTCAGCGTTCAGAAAATGAAGACCATGGCATCCAGTCCACCACTTCATGGCAAATGGATGGGGAGACAGTGGGAACAGTGACAGACTTTATTTTCTTGGGCTCCCAAATCACTGTGGACAGTGACTAAAGCCATGAAATTAAAAGACACCTGCTGCTTGGAAGAAAAGCTATGACCAACCTAGACAGCATATTAAAAAGCAGAGACATTGCTTTGCTGACAAAAGTCTGTCTAGTCAAAGCTATGGTTTTTCCAGTTGTCATGTATGGATGTGAGAGCTGGACAATAAAAAAGGCTGAGTGCTGAAGAGTTGATGCCTTCAAACTGTGATGTTGGAATAGTCAGTCCTAAAGGAAATCAATCCTGAATATTCAAGGCAAGGACTAATGTGGAAGCTGAAGCTCCAATACTTTTGCCACTGGATGTGAAGAGCTGACTTGTTGGAAAAGACCCTGATGCTGGGAAAGATTGAAGACAGGAAGAAAAGGGGAGACAGAGGATGAGATGGTTGGGTGGCGCCATTGTGTCAGTGGACAAGAGACTCCAGGAAATAGGGAAGGACAGGGAAGCCTTGTGTGCTGCAGTCCTTGGGGTCACAAAGAGTTGGATGTGACTGACTGAACATCAACAATGGGTTAAATACGATTTAAATGAAAGACATTGGTGTATAATTTAACAGTGGTCACACATTTCAATATGAAATGAAAGTGAATGGATGTTAAGAGATGAAAATGGTCCAAATAAGTCCCACTTATTCTCCCTTGTAAACCTGACTCACCATTTCTGAGTAGCTATGAGTGATAAACACAATATTTCTAGAATTGGCAGCAATATGGCTCTTAGAAAACAGTCTGGAAGGGAAGATTTAAAGCCAAAGGTAACACTTGTGCCAAGACCTGACCATGTTCTTTTATTAAATTTGCATTTTAGTAGCAATTCCAGACTTCCTTCAGATTAAGGTCTGGTGCAAGGCGATGTCATTATTCTGTTGCCTCATCCCCGTCATGTCCTCACTCCGCTAGGCCATTATGAGTAGAGTAGCTGCTCACATGGTTATTTTTTACTGAGGTTTAATTGATAATGAGCTTTCCAGGTGGCTCAGTGGTAAAGAATCCACCTGGAAAACAGGAGATGCGGGCTTGATCCCTGGGTCAGAAAGATCCTCTGGAGAAGGAAATGGCAACCCACTCCAGCATTCTTGCCTGGGAAATCCCATGGGCAGAGGAGCGTAGAGGGTCACAGTCCATGGGGTCACAAAGAGTCAGACATGACTAAGCTACTCAACAGCAGCAACAATAATTGATATAAAAAATTGTATGTAATGTATATACTTTGAAGAGTTTGGTGCACACTCAGCCGTGATGGCATCACCACACTTTGGCTGGATCAGAGTGCCCTCTGCTGATGCCTGGCGTCCCTTGCTTGATCAGCACTAACTCAGGCAGGTCAGGTCCAGTGTGTGTGGGTGAAGCGCTGATGAGTCAGGCTTCTCAGCACCTCATCTGTAAGCAGCAACACCTTGTGAAAATTAAGGATTGAAAGGACATTTCAGTCAGGGTATGGGAAATAGAGCTGGTTCTATCTCATCTAAAAATGTTAGGTGACAATATCAAAAAGAAGGTGCTAGGGAAGATTTTAGAACATTTTCCAGGGAATTATATTGAATTCAAAATCATCTCAATAGCAACTGTTGGACAATATTCTGTATTCAGATAAAAGAATGTTTACTTTAAAAAATAAAGACATTTCTATTAGTATGAATTTTACTTTCCACTAAGAAGTGAAAAAAAGGGAAATGACATGTTTTAAGGGGAGAAAACATGCCATGTTACTTTCCAAGAACAACTGATGCTACATTTTTAAGTCAATTCTAAACAAAACAAGTGTAAATAACATAGAGTATTCCATGTTTCATTAAACTTATCATAGCAACTTACAATTTATCTCTTCCTTCAGTTCAGTTCAGTCACTCAGTCGTGTCCGACTCTGCGACCCCATGAATCGCAGCACGCCAGGCCTCCATGTTCATCACCATCTCACAGAGTTCACTCAGACTCACGTTCATCAAATCCATGATGCCAACCAGCCATCTCATCCTCTGTTGTCCCCTTCTCCTCCTACCCCCAGTCCTTCCCAGCATCAGAGTCTTTTGCAATGAGTCAACTCTTCGCATGAGGTGGCCAAAGTACTGGAGTTTCAGCTTTAGCATCAGTCCTTCCAAAGAAATCACAGGGCTGATCTCCTTCAGAATGGACTGGTTGGATCTCCTTGCAGTCCAAGGGTCTCTCAAGAGTCTTCTCTAACACCACAGTTCAAAAGCATCAGTTCTTCAGTGCTCAGCCTTCTTCAGAGTCCAACTCTCACATCCATACATGACCACAGGAAAAACCATAGCCTTGACTAGACGGACCTTAGTTGGCAAAGTAATGTCTCTGTTTTTCAATGTGCTATCTAGGTTGGTCATAACTTTTCTTCCAAGGAGCAAGCGCCTTTTAATTTCATGGCTGCAGTCAACAAAAACAAGACCAGGAGCTGACTGTGGCTCAGATCATGAACTCCTTATTACCAAATTCAGAATCAAATTGAAGAAAGTAGGGAAAACCGCTAGACCATTCAGGTATGACCTAAATCAAATCCCTTATGATTATATAGTAGAAGTGAGAAATAGATTTAAAGGCTTAGATCTGATAGAGTGCCTGATGGACTATGGAATGAGGTTCATGACATTGTACAGGAGACAGGGATCAAGACCATCCCCATGGAAAAGAAATGCCAAAAAGCAAAATGGCTGTCTGGGGAGGCCTTACAAATAGCTGTGAAAAGAAGAGAGGCAAAAAGCAAAGGAGAAAAGGAGAGATATAAGCATCTAAATGCAGAGTTCCAAAGAATAGGAAGAAGAGATAAGAAAGTCTTCTTCAGCGATCAATGCAAAGAAACAGAGGAAAACAATAGAATGGGAAAGACTAGGGATCTCTTCAAGAGAATTAGAGATACCAAGGGAACATTTCATGCAAAGATGGGCTCGATAAAGGACAGAAATAGTCTGGACCTAACAGAAGCAGAAGATATTAAGAAGAGGTGGCAAG
>SJYF01000297.1:338155-358572 GCA_006410515.1 Procapra przewalskii | reverse complement strand
TATAAAAGTCCCTCACGATTAGCGTTCGAGGTTCACTCCTCCCGAGGAGACTGAACCCCAGCGCGCCGGCCTAATAAATCCTCTTGCTTATTGCATCGAATTCGAGCCAATGTGGTCTTTGGAGCGACGGGTCCTGAGAAAAGGCCGCGAGGTCTTACATTGGGTTACAGTCCTGTGAGGTCACAAAGAGTCAGAGATGACTTAGCAGCTGAGCATATAGTGTATTTCTGTGTATTACTTAGGTTGAGCTAAAATACAGGTTAGCCAGTGTTTTATCAGAAAAGCCTGTACATCCGACAAGCAACTACAAACTCTGTTACACCCATCACCACCAAGTCATGCTTTTTTAATTAGCATTGAATGTCAGAAATTGGTTTTCTTTTCTTTAAATCTTTCTATTGAAAACTGTTGCATGTTCACTAACTTGATGAAGATTAGGTATGTAAGCCCACTGGTGAAATTAAGATATTTAAGATTTATAGGTGGATCAAAAAAAATCTGGAGACATCGTAAGCATGCATGAATAGAGTTTGAAAATCCATTGAGCTCTGTTGCGGCTCAGGGCAGACTGGCCCAGAAGATGCCAAGTAGGCATACTGATTATTTTGAATTAAAGTGGCCTAGGAAATAGCCAGTGCAAGAACACCTGGACCCTACTCTGTCTCCTTGGAAGCAGAAGGTGGAAAAACACCCAGAGGTCGGGAATTCAGGGCAGAGGAGGCTGTGTAAACAGAGCGAACACACCGCTTCGATTCTTAGCTGGTTAGTGCCCAAACCCAGCTTTTCTTATTTTTCTGTCATTTTTTCACAAATTTATTGTTTATTTGCTTAAAAACTATCAAAGCTGCCTGCTTTGGTCATTTCTTTAGGCCCTATTTCTATTAGACCCCTCTATATACAAATTCAGTTTTTTTCCTGTTAATCTTTCCTGTGTTAATTCAATTATTAGACCCATCAAAAGAACTCCAAAAGGGTAGAGGGAATTTCCCCTTCCCTCAGTTTCTGCTCAGACTCTTAGGGATAGAGCTCGAGTCTTAAATCTCTTAAATAGTTGTGAATCTGGTCATTGGTATAAAAGGTTGGTCAGTGACATGATGCTGAATGTCATTTCTCAGGAATACTGTCTGGTTTGCCTTATGTGAAGGAAAACTTTTCTTTTATCCAAAGTGGTGGGCCTCAGAAAAGGTTAGAGCACCTCAAGTATTTATTTAAAATTGGGGGTGTGTGTGCACGCATGCTGGAACTCAGCAAGCCACGTTTGGGTCTGCCTTCTGGTTCCCTGTCAAATTGGGGCCGAAGAGGCAGAAGGCAGAGCTGGAGGTAGCAAAGGGGACTTGCTGCTTCTGATTCTGCTTCCTGTTCCTGCCAGTGTCCTGACAGAAGTGTGTTTCATCCCGACAACAGCAGTCTGTCTCTTGTGGTCCCAGAGCAGCTCATTGCCTACCCACAGGTTACTGGTACCAGCTTGCAGCTGCCCCCAGCGGCCTTCTCTTAGACTTCTGAGTCCCAGCTGTGTTGGTCTCTCTTCTGAAGCTCCTGGGATACCAACACCCGCTGATCAGTTCTAATAATCTTATCCTTTCTTTTTGTTCTTCCAGGTTTAATGATAGGAGCTGCTTTTTTGAGTTTTGTATGTTACTTAAGTTCCTTTTACTTTCAGTTGTCCAGTAACTCTGTAACCAACCCCTTACATTAAATTTACTCTGTTAAAATGGCTTGTCTTCATAAATGAATCCTGACTGATACACTCATTATTTATTAAATCAAGGAAAAGTTACAAATTTTAAAGGTTTATTAATGTAGATAGCAGTGAAATATCCAAAACAGAAAAAAATTAAACTGCAATCCTATTTTGGGGGATTGGGAAAGAAATGTACATTTAAAATAATGTACAATGTAATAAAAACTTCATAAATTATATTATGCAATATAATAAAAAATTAAAACATGAGATGACTTAACTTTTTTAGTATGAGTTTTCATTAAGACATAAGGCCTAATAACTAAAACTTTCCATTTGATTTCCATCCTTTGAGTTTCATCCTTTTTGGCAGGCTATACATTTTCTCTGTAAAGTTTTGGGACAGTCCTCTTGGTGTTTAGTACTGGTTATGCCTTACCTTACAGAATCTGTCTATGGTATTAACACCAGAGTGGGTTTTGCAAGGCTTGAGGCTTGCAAACGCAGCTTCAACTGTTCCCCCTTCAGTGTCTCTCTGGTTATACTTTCCTGAGGCTGACCCACCATAAACTTACGAAATATAACCTGTGGGTCTGATTTTAATTGCTTTTATCCTAATAAGTAATTTTTATTTTATGAGGCTTAGAAATTCAAGACAGCAAGGAATTAGAAGTACATAAAATCATTGACATTCTGCAGAGAATTTACTCTTTTTTAATATAAATTTATTTATTTTAATTGGAGGCTAATTACTTTACAATATTGTATTGGTTTTGCCATACATTGACATGAATCCACCACGGGTATACACGTGTTCCCCATCCCGAACCCCCCTGCCACCTCCCTCCCCATACCATCCCTCTGGATCATCCCAGTGCACCAGCCCTGAGCATCCTGTATCATGCATCAAACCTGGACTGGTGATTCGTTTCTCACCTGATAGTATACATGTTTCAATGCCATTCTCCCAAATCATCCCACCCTCGCCCTCTTCCACAGAGTCCAGAAGACTGTTCTATACATCTGCGTCTCTTTTGCTATCTCACATATAGGGTTATCATTACCATCTCTCTAAATTCCATATGTATGCATTAGTATACTGTACTGTTGTTTTTCTTTCTGGCTTACTCCACTCTGTATAATCGGCTCCAGTTTCATCCACCTCATTAGAACTGATTCAAATGTATTCTTTTTAATGGCTGAGTAATACTCCATTGTGCATATGTACCACAGCTTTCTTATCCATTCATCTACTGATGGACATCTAGGTTGCTTCTATGTCCTGGCTATTACAAACAGTGCTGCGATGAACAGGTACACGTGTCTCTTTCAGTTCTGGTTTCCTCGGTGTGTATGCCCAGCAGTAGGATTGCTGGGTCATAAGGCAGTTCTATTTCCAGTTTTTTAAGGAATCTCCACACTGTTCTCCATAGTGGCTGTACTAGTTCGCATTCCCACCAACAGTGTAAGAGAGTTCCCTTTTCTCCACACCCTCTCCAGCATTTATTGCTTGTAGACTTTTGGATCGCAGCCATTCTGACTGGCGTGAAATGGTACCTCATTGTGGTCTTGATTTGCATTTCTCTGATATTGAGTGATGTTGAGCATCTTTTCATGTGTTTGTTAGCCATCTGTAGGTCTTCTTTGGAGAAATATCTGTTTAGTTCTTTGGCTCATTTTTGGATTGGATTGTTTATTTTTCTGAAATTGAGCTTGCAAGAGTTCTCTGTATAATTTTGAGATTAATTCTTTGTCAGTTGCTTCATTTGCTATTATTTTCTCCCATTCTGAAGGCTGTTCTTTTACCTTGCTTACAGTTTCCCTTGTTGTGCAGAATCTTTTAATTTTAATTAGATCCCATTTCTTTATTTTTGGGAAAAACAACAAATAACACACAAGGTAATTCCCATAAGGATAACAGCTGATCTTTCAATAGAAACTCTTCAGGCCAGGAGGGAATGACAGGACATACTTAAAGTGATGAAAGAAAATAACCTACAGCCCAGATTACTGTACCCAGCAAGGATCTCATTCAAATATGAAGGAGAAATCAAAAGCTTTATAGACAAGCAAAAGCTGAGAAAATTCAGCACCACCAAAACAGCTCTCCAACAAATGCTAAATTCTCTAGACAGGAAACACAGAAAGGGTGTTTAAACTCGAACCCCAGACAATAAAGCAAATGGCAATGAAATCATACTTATCAATAATTACCTTAAATGTAAATGAGTTGAATGCCGCAACCAAAAGACAAAGACTGGCTGAACGGATACAAAAACAAGACCCCTATATATGTTATCTACAAGAGACCCACCTCAAAATACAGACTGAAAGTGAAGGGCTGAAAAAAGATATTCCATGCAAATAGAGACCAAAAGAAAGCAAGAGTAGCAATACTCATATCAGATAAAATAGACTTTAAAACAAAGGCTGTGAAAAAAGATGAAGAAGGACACTACATAATGATCAAAGGATCAATCCAAGAAGAATATATAACAACTATAAATATATATGCATCCAACATAGGAGCACCGCAATATGTAAGACAAATGCTAACAAGCATGAAAGGGGAAATTAACAATAACACAATAATAGTGGAAGACTTTAATACCCCACTCACACCTATGGACAGATCAACTAGACAGAAAATTAACAAAGAAATGCAAACTTTAAATGATACAATAGACCAGTTAGACCTAATTGATATCTATAGGACATTTCACCCCCAAACAATGAATTTCACCATTTTCTCAAGTGCACAAGGAACCTTCTCCAAGATAGATCACATCCTGGGCCATAAATCTAGCCTTGGTAAATTCAAAAAAATTGAAATCATTCCAAGCATCTTTTCTGACCACAATGCAGTAAGGTTAGATCTCAATTATAGGAGAAAAACTATTAAAAATTCCAATATATGGAGGCTGAACAGCACGCTGCTGAATAACCAACAAATCACAGAAGAAATCAAAATATGTGTAGAAATGAATGAAAAGGAAAACACAACAACCCAAAACCTGTGGGACACTGTAAAAGCAGTGCTAAGGGGGAGGTTCATAGCAATACAGGCATACCTCAAGAAACAAGAAAAAAGCCAAATAACCTAATTCTACACCTAAAGCAACTAGAAAAGGAAGAAATGAAGAACTCCAGGGTTAGTAGAAGGAAAGAAATCTTAAAAATTAGGGCAGAAATAAAAGCAAAAAGAAACAAAAGAGACCATAGCAAAAATCAACAAAGCCAAAAGCTGGTTCTTTGAGAGGATAGATAAAATTGGCAAGCCATTAGCCAGACTCATCAAGAAACCAAGGGAGAAAAGTCAAATCAATAAAATTAGAAATGAAAATGGAAAGATCACAACAGACAACACAGAAATACAAGAGACGACTATCAGCAATTCTATGCCAATAAAATGGATAACATGGAAGAAATGGACAAATTCTTAGAAAAGTACAACTTTCCAAAACTGAACCAGGAAGAAATAGAAAATCTTAACAGACTCATCACAAGCATGGAAATTGAAACTGTAATCAGAAATCTTCCAGCAAACAAAAGCCCAGGTCCAGACTGCTTCACAGCTGAATTCTACCAAAAATTTAGAGAAGAACTAACACCTATCCTACTCAAACTCTTCCAGAAAAATTGCAAAGGAAGGTAAACTTCCAAACTCATTCTATGAGGCCACCATCACTCTAATACCAAAACTTGACAAAGATGCCACAAAAAGAGAAAAGTACAGGCCAATATCACTGATGAACATAGATGCAAAAATCCTTAACAAAATTCTAGCAATCAGATCCAATGACACATTAAAAAGATCATACATCATGACCAAGTGGGCTTTATCCCAGGGATGCAAGGATTCTTCAACATCCACAAATCAATCAATGTAATTCACCACATTAACAAATTGAAAAATAAAAGCCATATGATTATCTCAATAGATGCAGAGAAAGCCTTTGACAAATCTCAACATCCATTTATGATAAAAAATAAGCAGGAATAGAAGGAACATACCTCAATGTAATAAAAGCTATATATGACAGGTGCACAGAGTTGACCCTGAATACTGTTCTGCTTTCAAGTACAGTGTGCTACAGCATATAGCGTTTGGCTAAAGAGAGAACTAGATTAGATATTTCCACCTACCTGTTAATCAGAATAGCATTTTCCTCTGTGAAATATCCATTCTCTCTATTGAGCCATATGATCTTTCCACTGTGATATTAAGAACTGTTCCTCATTTTGTTATTAGAAACATCCTTCAGAAATTTGAACAATACTTAAGTTTCAGCAGAAATGTTATCAAATGGTTTAAATAAATATTTCTACATGAAACACTAATATTTTTTCTCTAAATTTCCATCTTTTTGTATTGGAGATTTTATTTAGTATGCATATGTTATGTACATCAAGTTTAAGCCAAATTAAATTTAAGACTAGTTAGCTGATTGTAATATTGAAAATGATTATTTTATGTTTGTAATTCTGAAAAATTCAAGTTTCTGGCAGATCACAGGTTCTTTATTTGGTCGCGCTATCCACATGGTAGAAGCAAATACCCTTCCCTCAGGAGCTTTTGAACTCCCACGACAAATCATGCAGCCAAGTCACAGATTAGAGGCGTGATGACAAAGATGTGTATATATACACACACACACATGCATATACATACAGAGATTTGCTTTAGAAGACTGCTGTGGAAATTCAGACTCAAAGAAAATTACATCCAATGAGGGTGATGGGAGAAAGATTTCAATTAGTGTGATTTTTTTGCCTTATCTTGGAAAAGTGAGATTGAGGGAAACATTTTCTAGGTAAGTGAATAGCACTTGACTAAAGGCATGGTATGAGATGGCTGGATGGCATCACTGACTCGGATGGATGTGAGTCTGGGTGAACTCCGGGAGTTGGTGATGGACAGGGAGGCCTGGCGTGCTGCGATTCATGGGGTCACAAAGAGTCGGACACGACTGAGCGACTGAACTGAACTGAACTGAAAGGCATGGTAGATTGGAAAGTATAAGTATTTTACAAGGGAGAAGGGAGAATGTTATCTGGTACAGTTAAATAAAAAGGATAGAGAATGTGAAATGAAAAATAAAATCACAAAATAATTTGTCAAGGGTTGTAGATTAGTTCAGTTCAGTTCAGTTCAGTCACTCAGTCGTGTCCGACTCTGCGACCACATGAATCGCAGCACGCCAGGCCTCCCTGTCCATCACCATCTCTCAGAGTTTACTCAGACTCACATCCATCGAGTCCGTGATGCCATCCAGCCATCTCATCCTCGGTCGTCCCCTTCTCCTCCTGCCCCCAATCCCTCCCAGCATCAGAGTCTTTTCCAATGAGTCAACACTTCACATGAGGTGGCCAAAGTACTGGAGTTTCAGCTTTAGAATCATTTCTTGCAAAGAAATCCCAGGGCTGATCTTCAGAATGGACTGGTTGGATCTCCTTGCAGTCCAAGGGACTCAAGAGTCTTCTCCAACACCACAATTCAAAAGCATCAATTCTTTGGTGCTCAACCTTCTTCCCAGTCCAACTCTCACATCCATACCTGACCACTGGAAAAACCATAGCCTTGACTAGACAGACCTTAGTCAGCAAAGTAATGTCTCTGCTTTTGAATATGCTGTCTAGGTTGGTCATAACTTTCCTTCCAAGGAGTAAGCATCTTTTTAATTTCGTGGCTGTAGTCACCATCTGCAGTGATTTTGGAGCCCAGAAAAGTAAAGTCTGACACTTTCCACTGTTTCCCCATCTCTTTGCCATGAAGTGATGGGACCAGATTCCATGATCTTTGTTTTCTGAATGTTGAGCTTTAAGCCAGCTTTTCACTCTCTTTCACTTTCATCATGAGGCTTTTTAGTTCCTCTTCACTTTCTGCCATAAGAGTGGTGTCATCTGCATATCTGAGGTTATTGATATTTCTCCCGGCAATCTTGATTCCAGCTGTGCTTCTTCCTGCCCAGCCTACTTAGGTGTTATTCTGGTTTAATACTGGTATATAACCCTACTCCTGCTACTGCTACTGCTAAGTCACTTCAGTCGTGTCCGACTCTGTGCAACCCCATAGACGGTAGCCCATCAGGCTCCTGCATCCCTGGGATTCTCCAAGCAAGAACACTGGAGTGGGCTGCCATTTCCTTCTCCAAAGCATGAAAGTGAAAAGTAAAAGTAAAGTTGCTCAGCCGTGTCTGACTCTTAGTGACCCCATGGACTGCAGCCCACCCTGCTCCTCCGCCCATGGGATTTCCCAGGCAAGAGTATTGGAGTGGGGTGCCATTGCTTTCTCTGATATAACCCTAAGGTAATCATAGCCTTTACAGTAGCTGTTAACCACAACCATAACCATCAGTCTGACTCGTGACCCCATGGACCACAGCACACCAGGCCTCCCTGTCCATCACCAACTCCCAGAGCTTACTCAAACCCATGTCCATTGAGTCGGTGATGCCGTTCAACAAGCTTATCCTCTGTCCCCTTCTTTTGCCCTCAATCTTTCCCAGCATCAGGGTCTTTTCAAGTGAATCAGCTCTTCACATCAGGTGACCAAAGTATTGGAGTTTCAGCTTCAACATCAGTCCTTCCAATGAACACTCAGGACCGATCTCCTTTAAGATGGACTGGTTGGAGCTCCTCACAGTGCAAGGGACTCTCAAGAGTCTCCTCCAACACCGCAGCTCAAGAGCATCGATTCTTCAGTGCTCAGCTTTCTTTATAGTCCAGCTCTCACATCCATACATGACCACAGGAAAAACCATAGCCTTGACTAGACAAACTTTTTTTGGCAGCCTTTAATGTCTCTGCTTTTGAATATGCTGTCTAGGTTGGTCATAGCTTTTCTTCCAAGGAGCAAGTGTCTTTTAATTTAATGGCTGCACTCACCATCTGCAGTCATTTTGGAGCCCCCAAAATAAAGTCTGAACTGTTTCCACTCTTTCCCCATCTATTTGTCATGAAGTGATGGGACCAGATGCCATGATCTTCGTTTTCTGAATGTTGAGCTTTAAACCAACTTTTTCGCTTTCCTCTTTCACTTTCATCAAGAGGCTTTTTAGCTCCTCTTCACTTTCTGCCATAAGGGTGCTGTCATCTGCATTTCTGAGCTTATTGATGTTTCTCCCAGCAATCTTGATTCCAGATTGTGTGTCATCCAGCCTGGCATTTTGCATGATGTACTCTGCATAGAAGTTAAATAAGCCGGGTGACAGTATACAGCCTTCACGTACTCCTCCTATTTGGAATAGGTCTGTTGTTCCAGGTCCGGTCCTAACTGTTGCCACTTGACCTCCATACAGATTTCTCAGGAGGCAGGTCAGGTGGTCTGGTATTCTCATCTCTTTAAGAATTTTCCACAGTTTATTTTGATCCACATAGTCAAAGGCTTTGGCATAGTCAATAAAGCAGAAGTAGATGTTTTTCTGGAACTCGCTTTCTTTTTCTATGATTCAACGGATGTTGGCAATTTCATCTCTGCTTCCTCTGCCTTTTCTAAATCCATAACCATAATCATGTTCATACCCATATCCTCTGAATCTTTGAGAATTACATAGGTCTGTGACTCCCAGTTCTATCATATAGGATTCCCCATTCATTGTCCTTTAATTTAAACTTTAAAGACACTGAAATCTAACAAATACATTAAAATTTTTTTTTATTTTTACTTTATTTTGCTTTACAATACTGTATTGGTTTTGCCATACATTGACATGAATCAGCCACGGGTATACATGAGTTCCCAATCCTGAAGCCCCCTCCCACCTCCCACCCCATATCATCTCTCTGGATCATCCCAGTGTACCAGCCCCAAGCATCCTGTATCCTGTATTGAACATAGACTGGCGATTCGTTTCTCACCTGATAGAATACATGTTTAAATGCCATTCTCCCAAATCATCCCACCCTCTCCCTCTCCCTCTCCCACAGAGTCTAAAAGTCCGTTCTATACATCTGTGTCTCTTTTGCTATCTAGCATAGAGGATTATCATTACCATCTTTCTAAATTCCATATATATGTGTTAGTATACTATATTGGTGTTTTTCTTTCTGGCTTTTTTCACTCTGTATAATAGGCTCCAGTTTCATCCACCTCGTTAGAACTGATTCAAATGTATTCTTTCTAATGGCTGAGTAATACTCCATTGTGTATACGTACCACTGCTTTCTTATCCATTCGTCTGCTGATGGACATCTAGGTTGTTTCCATGTCCTGGCTATTATAAACAGTGCTGCGATGAACATTGGGGTACATGTGTCTCTTTCAATTCTGGTTTCCTCGGTGTGTATGCCCAGCAGTGGGATTGCTGGGTCATAAGGCAGCTCTATTTGCAATTTTTTAAGGAATCTCCACACTGTTTTCCATAGTGGCTGCACTAGTTTGCATTCCCACCAACAGTATAAGAGGGTTCCCTTTTCTCCACACCCTCTCCAGCGTTTATTGCTTGTAGACTTTTAACAAATTTACCTTTGAAAGACCACCATAATATCCTAAATCTATTTAAAATGCAAAATAATTCATAAAATTATATCCCTGAGGACTTTCCTGGCAGTCCAGCAGTTGAGACTCTGCATTTCCACTGCAGGAGATGTGGGTTCCATCCCTGATATCAGAAAAATAAGACCCTGCATGCCATATGGTACACCTAAAAATTTTTTTTAATATATATCTGTTTCAATATGTAAATACTGAATAAGATTACAATAACAGAAGATATAATGAAGCCAAATATTTGCTTCCTTTTATTCAAAAGTAATAAATTTGGGTTTATGAGAAGTTGATCTAACACTTTCAGTATGACAACACAAGAAAATTATAGAAGAGAGACACAGGGGACATAAAAATAAAACCCAGCATTGGGATAAGTAACAGTAGCCAAAACTTTTTCATATACAATAAAGTGAACTAAACTCAATTAATATGGGAATAGCGCTTCAGACAGTCATGGGCTATTATCTTCTGTCTTGGATTCTTGGGCTGAGACAGTGGGAGACCCCAGGGGCCACAGAGAGGTCGTGTGGTGGACAGTGGGGACATGGAGAGAGAGGGACAACTCCCAGAGAAATAATTTTAATATATAATTTACCTAGATTTATCCTGTACTGTAATTTGAAATTACATAGGAGCTTTTTCATATTAATATGAAAATTTAAAACTTTTATGAATAAATTCATAAGATTCGTATGTGTTAAATATTTAGCTGTAAATCTATTAGAATGAGAATCAGTCTCCTCTGTTATATGTTTGCCTATAAACTAAGGATAAGTATGTAGTTCAGTGGTGGTGTATTATTATACTGTCAGCTTAAAACCACAAACAGCATTGCTCCATAAAATAATTTCCTAAAATGATGTCAACATTCTGTTTGTGCTCTTGAAAAATATTAAGACCATGAGAAAATGCTTTGTGGTCATATTAAAAATTTTTACATGTGTTTATATGCCAAATATTTTAAGCAAAGTTGGTTTTAAATTGGCCTTTCAATTGCTTAGGGGTCTGGTGGGATATTGGAAAGTTGTGCTCTCATGAGGCTTTTGTCAATGCTACGGGTGCAGGATGCCTCACCTCTCTTGTCCTGTCCACTAAACTCAATTAGGTCTCCTCAGTCACTGCAATGACCCAAAGTAGCCCCTCGATCTAGAGAATTCTCCCTAGGATGGGGTAGAACCTTCAGTGAAAGTCACTGTCAGGGATGTTAATTATCAGCTTGCCAGAGTCAGACTCAAAGAATAAAAACTTTAAGCAATAATCTGAAAGATAACTGAACGATCATCATTCACTGCGCCATAGCAGTGAGGCAGTCAGGAGGGGAAAATGCAGAATCTGAGATGCAGGGATGGAATTACAGTCTCGTGTGACATGACACATATTTTTAAAGTTGTGCATCTAATTGTTGTACACATAGGATTTGTACATAATTTTGTGTAGGTATTTCATAAGCATCTTTCTAAACTGGCATTTTACCAAAGAAACTGGATTATATAGTTCACAGTACTCTTTTCTGTTTTATTCAAGGTCTCAATATGCTCCAGTAACTATTAGGGATTCAAATCAAGAATGAGCACTCCTCAGAACTATAATGGTAAATGTATCGGAGTAAGTTCAGGAAAAAAACTCAAAGTGGTTAAATTTGGAGGAGGAGGGATGATTAGAAGCACATGGTAGGAGAGAAGCAGGGGGTGAGCTCCGTGATGAGGCCACAGTCTGGGGAGCCCCTCGGAACTCCTCTCAGTCACGGAGAGGCGCCTAACAGCAAGGGTCACACACCACCTCTCATCCTGAACAGTGATTATTTTAAAGGACATGTGGACGCCTTATACACTCATATATACGTGAGAGATGAACAGTGTCCCCAGACATTTAGTTCATTAAAAATATTTAATCAATGGTATCAATGGTCTGAAAAAGAAACCAGATTTTCTTTTTTTAAATGTTTTATATAGTAAAGTCAGAAGGCCGAGCACTGAAGAATTGATGCTTTTGAACTGTGGTGTTGGAGAAGACTCTTGAGAGTCCCTTGGACTGCAAGGAGATCCAACCAGTCCATTCTGAACTGGATATGGAACAACAGACTGCTTCCAAATAGGAAAAGGAGTACATCAAGGATGTACCCTTGTCACCCTGCTTATCTAACTTATATGCAGAGTACATCATGAGAAATGCTGGGCTGGAAGAAGCACAAGCTGGAATCAAGATCGCAGGGAGAAATATCAATAACCTCAGATATGCAGATGACACAACCCTGATGGCAGAAAGTGAAGAGGAACTAAAAAGCCTCTTGATGAAAGTGAAAGAGGAGAGGGAAAAAATTGGCTTAAAGCTCAATATTCAGAAAACGAAGATCATGGCATCCGGTCCCATCACTTCATGACAAATAGATGGGGAAACAGTGGAAACAGTGTCAGACTTTATTTTTTTGGGCTCCAAAATCACTGCCGATGGTGATTGCAGTCATGAAATTAAAAGACGCTTACTCCTTGTAAGGAAAGTTGTGAGCAACCTAGATAGCATATTCAAAAGCAGAGACATTACTTTGCCCACAAAGGTCCGTCTAGTCAAGGCTATGGTTTTTCCAGTGGTCATGTATGGATGTGAGCGTTGGACTGTGAAGAAGGCTGAGCACCGAAGAATTGTTGCTTTTGAACTGTGGTGTTGGAGAAGACTCTTGAGAGTCCCTTGGACTGCAAGGAGATCCAACCAGTCCATTCTGAAGGAGATCAGCCCTGGAATTCCTTTGGAAGGACTGATGCTAAAGCTGAAACTCCAGTACTTTGGCCACCTCATGTGAGGAGCTGACTCCTTGGAAAAGACTCTGATGCTGGGAGGGATTGGGGGTAGGAGAAGAAGGGGACAACTGAGGATGAGATGGCTGGATGGCATCACCAACTCGATGGACATGAGTTTGAGAGAACTCTGGGAGTTGGTGATGGACAGGGAGGCCTGGTGTGCTGCAATTCATGGGGTCGCAAAGCGTTGGACACGATTGAGCCACTGAACTGAATTGATATGGTTATCGTAAGCTATTTTGATGATGTAGTTGTTAAATCATCACTTTTAAACCATGGAAAACTTTATAAACAGAAAAAATTGACCTTGAAGTGTGTTCCAGAATGGAATTACCTCATCATGAACTCCTGGAAGGCAGACACCATTCTTGTTTAACCTACTTTGTGTGTGTAGCATCTATTAGAGAAGAAATTGGGTTAGGCACAGCCTGTATTCATTTCTATCACAGCACTTATTTCCCTGTGTTATTACTGCCCGTCTGCTTGTCTGTTCCATTCCCTTGTTCCCAATAACTCTGCTGGAAAATAAGCTTTTCTGTCAGATTGACCTGATTTTTAAGTGACATGTTAAAATCTCCTTCTATAATTTTTGGTTTTATAGTTGTAACAGTGGCCACCATTCACTGTATTGTTTGACCCATAGGTAGCCTACTACATTATGTTAAAAAAAATTTGCCTTTTCTCATTTATATAGTGACCCTTGTGGCTAAGTAGTGATTGTATTTTTAAATTGTACCTTATTTTATGTGTGTAGGTTTATGCATACACGTATTCCTACATATGTATTCTTTTTATCCTTTTATTTATATTTGTATTTACCTGTAATTATTTCTGTCATTTTATTCTCATTTTAAAATGTATCATTTTAGGTGTATATCTTACAAATAACACTTAGTTGCATTTTTCTTTTTTTTGTTGAGTTATGATTAACATGTAGCAGTATATTAGTTTCAGATGTACAACATAATGATCTGATATTTGTATACACTGCAGAATGATCACTGCAGTCGCTGTAGCCACGCGGTCTGGGAAACAAACTCACTCAAAAGGACGATGCAGATGGTGGAGCGCACTTATTGCCCTGGCGGGCCCAAGGCGGAGTCTCCTCTTAGCCAAGGGCCCCGACCAGTTTTTGTGAAAACCTTATATACCCTAAGTGTATGTGCCCAAACCCACCTCCCCAAATTTCCTGAAACTAGTCTGAATGAAGGAAAAAGAAAGATACGATCAAAGTTAACCAAGGATCACATGCCTTAAGCCTAGGTAGTTAACAGCGGACAATTATCAATAGGCCTGTGGTCATACCCTAGTAAGCACAATAGAATGCATGATTCTGTTCGGTTACACAGATAATTAGAGTATTCTTTTAGCAACAGAGCGCCCTGGGGCTCTTCCTTGGGGGGGGTGGGGCCTGGCTACAGTCCAGCCCCAGTCGGAGTCCTGCTTTCAAGGTGGAGCCTGTTCTGTTTCCTCCTTCACAATAAGTCTAGTTAACACCCATTATCCCACGTAGTGACAGATTCTTTTTGTATGATGTGAACTTTGATGTCTATTCTCTCAGCAACTTTCAAACGTGCAATATGGTATTGTTAGCTGTAGTCACCGTGCTGCACGTGGCAGCCCCAGAATTTATTTATGCTGGCCCGGCTCACCCTTTCACGCCCCGCCCCTAGCAGCCGCCGTCTGTTCTCTGCGTCTTTGGTTCCCTTCTGGGGTTCGGTTGGTTGGTTGGTGGCGTTTAGATTACACATGTAAATGAGATCCTCCGGTGTTTGTCTCTCTCTCTGACTTATTTCACTTACCATAATGCCCTCAAGGTTGGGGTTTTGTTTTTGAAACAAAATTAGAGCTTTTTGGCTCTCTTACATGTAAAAGAAGAACTTAGGTACTTCTTACAGTATTAATTTCCTATTTATTTTATCATTTCCGTCTTTACTTTCCCTTGTTTCTTATGGTATGATAAACTATACTTTATTCTCTTCTTTTTCTCTTGTTAATTTGACGTTCAGCTTTATGTTTCCATTGCACCAGGGGTTACCACATTCCCATTTTGAATACAAATTCTCACTTGTGATATAAAAGCAAAATATTAACTGTTCCTTTTGTGGACAGTGGTATTTACCTACCCACCTGTAGCGCTCTCCCTGCTGAACTAATCAGAATGCAAATTTCTTTGGGGATGAAGGATTTCTTGCAAACTTGTATTTCTCTAATTTAGATTAGCATGGCCAGGGGCCATTTCCTGGCTCATTATATATATGTAGAAATCTACTGGGTGGGGCTTAGGAGAACAATGGTGTATATACTCAGCTGGCTTTTATTCTTGCCCTTCCTTTTCTTTATGCCTAAAATGCACACATCATGCCTGAAGGTGGAACAGTCACCTTGCGTCAAAAAGACAGCGGCCACGAGAATGGGGGCAGAACGAGTCAGGAGTCAGGCCTCTGTGGCCTTGTGAGCTGTGCCTGGACGGGCTGCTCCCAGTTTCTGGCACAGGGGGAACTCAAGGCCCTTTCTGTGCCGTTCTGTTTTGCGCCGCTGACGCAGTCTGAATGGAGACAGTCCCAGAGCAGGGCACATCCGAGTCCTCCCTGCTCCTCCGGTTTCAGGCGGGTGAGTGTCCCAGTGCCCTACTCTCCCCGAGTTATGACAGGATTTCTGTTAGTTCTCTCCCTTTCTCCTCATTCTCAACACAAGTTTTGGTGAAATTATTTTTTGTTTTAATTCTGAACTTATTTTGTGTTATTTTAGAAAGTATTATTTTATTTCAAAGCCCTAAATTATGAGTCACTTTCCTGCATATAGCAAAAATCATAACCATTTTTGTTCTACTTCACCTTTGTAATGTTAAGATTTGTGCTCTGATTTCACTCATTTGGCTAAAGCTCTTTATTACACATTCTCCTCAGATGAGACGTGTGCTGATAACTTCTGTGAATTCTTGTTTCTTGGTCCACACTTCTTTTCTCTTACTAGCTGTGAATGTTACTTGCCACCTAAACTCCACAATCACAGACAAGAAATCTGATGTGTCTGTTCTTTTTTTCTTTGTAATCAATTCTTTCTGTCTAGAAGGTTATGTTTTGTTTTCTTTTGTTTTATCTTTGGGATTTATATACAGATATTATCTTTTATAAGTCAATCTTGTTCAAATTCAGTGAGCTCTTTTAACCTGCAGAATCAAATCTCTCTTAGAGCCAGGGGATTCTTCTCTCGTGCTTAATCATTGCTTCTCTTCCTTTGCTTCTGCCTGTCTTGGATCATCTATTAGTCGCTTATTTAAGCTTCCATGTGCTCTCCAAATCATTTTTCCTGCCTCAGGATTTGCATCTCTTTTCATTATTGCTCCATTTTTGAAGAGTTTCTATGCTTTGATTTTCCATGACCATGATTCAGTTCTTGGCACTGATCATTCTGTTCTTTATTTCATCTAGCGCAATGCAGTTTTCAAAAGATTAAAAATCATGCCTCTTATTTCCAGAAAGTGCATTTTAAGATGGTGACTAGGCACCCTTAAGTGCGCTTATTATCTTGCTGCTGTTGTCTTTAATGATTTTTTTGTTTCTGGCTGTGCTGTGTGTCCACTGCTGCACGTGGGCTTTCTCTAGTTGCCGTGAGCAGGGGCTACTCTGTTTTGTGGTGCATGGGCTTCTTGTTGTGGTCACTTTTCTTGTTAGAGTACAGGCTGTAGGTGTGCACACTTAAGTCGTGTGGTGTGTGCACTCAGTAGCTGTGGTGTGTGCGCTCAGTAGCTGTGGTGTGTGCGCTCAGTAGCTGTGGTGTGTGCGCTCAGTAGCTGTGGTGTGTGCTCAGTAGCTGTGGTGTGTGCGCTCAGTAGCTGTGGTGTGTGCGCTCAGTAGCTGTGGTGTGTGCGCTCAGTAGCTGTGGTGTGTGCGCTCAGTAGCTGTGGTGTGTGCTCAGTAGCTGTGGCTCGTGGTCTCTAGAACATTGGCTCAGTACTTGTGGTGCACAGTCTCAGCTGCTCCACTCCCTGTGGGATCTTTCCAGATCAGAGATTGAACCCTTGTCCCCTGCATTGGCTGGGGCATTCTTAAACTCTAGGCTGCCGGGGAAGCCCTGCTTTGTTGTTAATACAGTTAAATGTGTGGCCTGTGCCCATGAGAAGCTCTTATCCCCAGGAACGGCCGTTTTGTTGGGAAGCACAGGCCATGCCTGCTCCCCCTCCCTTTGGTGACGGATCCATGTCTTTTCTTGCCTCCAGGGCGCAGGCTGATGGGGGTCCCGTGGTGGGAGACACGATGTTATACGCTCCTGTGAGCTGGGGCTAAACCAGCATGGCTTCTTTCTAAGAAAACCTCTTCCCTTTCCGTTCTCAGCTACAAAATTCGAGTCAGGCTGAAGAGGTAGAAAGTCACCATTTTTTACCATATTGTTTTAGGTGCTGGTCTAAGCAATTTTTGAAAATCAAGGATTCCTATTATAATAGGAATAGCTATTCACAGCTATAGCTCAGTAGCTGTGGTGTGTGCGCTCAGTAGTTAAATGTGTGGCCTTTGATTTATACACTGTCATCTCCATTGTATAAAAGAAGTGTTAAGAAACTTGCCCAAGCTTTCGCAGTTATGAAGCAGTGGAGTCAGGACTTAAATCCAGGTGGTCTTTGCCCACAGCAAGGAGACATGCTGTTCTGCCCACAGGAGCATCCCTCACGTGTGTGTCCATGACAGCTATTCCAGGACCAAGCCGACCAGGAGCTCCTACAGGAGGGCCAAGGCTCTCCAAAGGCCAGAGTCTGCGCAGTGATTCCAGGGCTCAGATTCTTGCCCCAGGCCTCTTCACTACCGGTCTTTAGCCTCTGTTGGCCAAAGGAGGACCCATCCTGTACCCACTTTAGAATCCAGGTAAGTCAAAGGCTTTGCACCTGACAACCATTTTTCAGCTCAGAGGAAGGAGTATTTGGAAGCTGGAGCAGAGCTTGAGTGCACTGAAGGCAGAGACATTGTGTTCACATAGCACCATCCTCTGAATGTAACTTGCTTTAGAGTGATGACTGTTTTCATTGACCATTGCATTCTCAATATCCAGTAAATTATAGGGATCATGGTAATAAATATTTATTGAATGAAATTGTAATAGGACTTAGCCATCTGAAAGCCATCACCCTAAAGTAATGTGTAAACCTGAGTCCATCTTCAAAACTTTAACCATCAAACCAGTTCTATTCTCAATTTTTTGAAAACCCATCTCTGGGGTGGCTATCTTCCTAGAAGAAGAAACAGGAATTCATCTTTTGGTTATGAGTTTGCAACAATAAAAAGACANNNAGGCCTTACTTTTTTTTGAAGCAAATGAATGAATGAATGAATACCTAGTGTGTGGAACAGCTGGGAAATTGTGTGTGGGGGGGTGGCTGTGGTGGTGGTGGTGGGGGTGATTAGGAGGAAAGGAAGAGGAAGATCAAGCTGATGAAAAGTTATTATGACAAACCAAGCTCGTCAGAGAGGAAGGAGGAAATGGCTGCTTAGCAACGAGAAGTTGCAAGAGGAAAATTCTAAATTCCAGTTGTAGAAAGTGTGGAAGGTAAGGAAGTGTGTATCTAAAGGGAAGTCCTTTGAGATGATTGTTTTGGTGAATAATTTGCTACTTCTTTTCCTCTTCACCCATTGAAAATTGAGCCCTATCTCAAAGCATGAGTGATAAGTGGCCAGAATGAATGGAATGGCCAGATTTGGGGGTGAATTTGTCCATTGCAAACAGAGGTGACCAGGGATCAAAAAGGAAATTCTGCGCTCTTCATTTCTCTATGTTTTGTCTTTTTAATTATTGCATTAGTGCATGAATATATTTTTATTACAAAAGATTTTATAAACACAGAGATTAAGAGCAAACCCTGGAGTGGCCTCTGGAGTATGCTGCAGAACTTTCATTGCTGAGTTGGTACCACTGGCATGTGTCTAATATGCATTCTACTACCCTTGTAAATAATACCCATGTATTTACACTTTAATGTTTAACACAGGGTGGTCACATCTTGGTACCATCTGAGTACCACATCTTAGTACCACTAAGTGTCACATCTTAGTACCATGTATTTGAACTTGAGAAAATATGGTTGGAAAGTTTTTGTGTGATAGGTAAATACACACATTTATGTATAACTCATTCTTTTTACATATCATAAATCAAATAACACAACTTCCCTATTTGTAGACATTTCTGTACTTCAGTTTTACACTAATACATAAAATTATGAATAGTCTTGAATATATCATTGCACACTTGAGAAAATATTTCTTAAAATGATATTACTGGAAGCAGAATTGCTAGCCCAAAGGAATATAACACTTCAAATCCATACTTCCTAATTGCCTTCCCAAAAAACTTCTATCTACTGTATACAAATCTACCAGGTTTTCTATACATCTTTCCCAACTTTGACGTTTGTGCTATCTGATACATGAAATCGCACACACACAGTTGCCAGTGAGAATGCCTATCCTCTGTGTTTACTGGCCATTTTATTTCTCTTTGTAAGAACTGCCATCTAGCCTCCTTTACTCATTTTAGTGTGGAATTGTTTGCCCTTTCCTAAATTACTTATAGCAGTCTTTATACATTCTGATTATTAATACCTTGTCTGCTAAATGTATTGCCGTAATTCATCTCTTCCACTTGCTTATGTTTCTTTCTCCAGTTATACAAAATCTTTTGAGTTTTTGGGGGAATCTGTGACATACACTCGGCAGTTTCTGGGCTGGAGGTCTCACTTGAGAAGAAGACCTTTGCTACCTGAAGGCTTTAAAAGTTTCCTGTATTTTCCTCTAACACATTTATATTTTTGCTTAATGTTTGGTACTTTAAGCCATATAGAATTTTAGTAAATAATATGAGACATGGATAGTATCTTGCTTCACTTTTTCCATATGAGAACGACTTTCTTACAATTTAATAAACACATGATTTTTCCTACTGACTAAAAGGCCAAGTAAATAATAAGTTAAAGTCTTGCACATACTTGAGTCTGCTTAGGTACCCCATTCAACCTTGTTTCCCTGTTCCTGAACTCTCTAGGCTAAAGTAGCATAGGCCCTTTACTATGTATACATATATATTTAGAAGTCCTGTCTCCTTGATATTCTTTTTCACATATCTTTAGCTCTTCTAGATCATCTTCATAGATAGATAGATAGTCTTTTGATTAATTCAAAATTTACTCTGATTAAGTGAATGAGCTATATGCTATCTTGGTTTTGTCTTAAACCCAAGGGCCAAAAGCAAAATAATTCGTGACAAGGATTCCTACATTTCAGAATGAAGGATATTTTCTGAGTATTTTGTATTTTTAATAAGACCTATTTTTCTCACTGGAGTGCTCATAAAAAGAAATGCTACCTTATTGCTGGGATTCTCATGTTGCTACCTCCTGTTTCTTTCCCTTCGTGTGTTCATTACACTGAGTGTTGCTACAGAGACACCTTTTTCTTGTGTC
>SJYF01000297.1:312847-325173 GCA_006410515.1 Procapra przewalskii | reverse complement strand
TCCCGGCCCTTGGGTTCTGCCGGCTCCGGGAGAGAGCCCGGGACCGTTCACGAGCGAGCCGGCGTCCCCGCGTGCGCCCAGGCCGGTGCAGCTGCGGGCGGCAGCCCGGGTCCTCCCCACCGCCGCCGCCTCGCCGGCTGCCGCCTCCGTGGGTGACAGCTCCACCGCACGTGGGCCCTGCTTGCCCGAGCGGCGTCTCTGATCGCGATTATAGCTTGCCAGAGGGTCCTGTCTGTCTAGTTATTTTGGGGGGATGAGGGGCGGAGGATGCCTCTCCAAATCTTGACAGAAATATTAGATTCGATTCTTCCTCCTTCCCCTCATCAAGCCCTCCAAAGCAAGTGGCACTGGAGGTTAAACTTAAACACCAGCTTCCCTGCAGAGTCTGCTCAGGAGTGAAGGGGAATGAATCATTTAAGGGAGTTGAAGGCAGAATAATGAACTAGTGTGGCTTTAAAGGAAAGGCAGTGGTAATTAGTGAGAAGACTTCTGCCGCTCTTTGACGTGCTGGAGTGATTTGTTTAATTATGTATGCAGAAAACCATCTCCCTGGGGTTGCTGAAATGTCCCTCATCCCTGCTTTGAAGATCCAAACAGGTAGTGATCTTGCCATGTGCATGATGCCATATGTTCCTATATTTTTATCCACTGAAAAATATTTTCCCCTTCCTTTTTCCTCCTTTCTTTTTGTTATTCATAGGTAGGGAGACCTCTTTTCAATATTCATTTTAGAATCAGACCCTTTATTATATGGACTCTAAAGATGTAATTTCAACCGTTAACAAGTTGAAGCTTCTATACTTCATATTTCTTTGCAGATTTCTTTTTTCTTTCTTTCTTTCTTTCTTTTCGCTGGAATAGTCAGCAGTCATTTTCTTGTTGGTGTCACTGGAGACTGCAGTGTGGGATTCTGGATGCTGGTCCTCAGTGGGACTTTGTAAGGGCCACTTCTCTCTGAATTGCCTGTTAGTGGCTCACTGAGTGCAGAGGTGTGGAAGAAGGGCAAAACTTCTGACTGAAATTTAGGAATTGCCACTCTTTGAAAAGGTTTGCAGAACATTAGAACACTGAATAATATGTAAAATCCGGTTTTGATCAAGCTTTTCAATGTTCATCTAAAGGTCTGCTATTGCACGCATTCCCTAGCAAAGCTGAAAATAAAACATCTCCTTCTGTAAGGTTTGAAGTCTACATAGTTGCATGATGAGCTGCAGTGGAACCCTGTAAACTGCTGATTAAAGTGATAACCTGCTTAAAATTGGTGAGTTTCAGAAACTGCCACCTAGGAGAGGAAGCGCCTGACGGTGTATAGGGACTGTCCCACCACCAAATCTGCCTGTTTTCTGAGTAACATTTACCTTAGACGTCCCTCATTGGCTCTGACTTAGCCTCAGCACACATTAGCTGTGTGATTAAGGGTTGCAAGCTTAACTCAGGAAACTTTCTTTTATGTAATGAGTGGGAAATTGGGCAAATGCTAGTTGCATACATATACGGAATGGTAGACTTCATAGGGAAAACCTAAGGAATTTGGAGTTTGTTATGTTTTTCAAAAAAACTTGTATTTTGCAGTAATTTTGGAGCACAAATATAAATCAGTTATATATGCTGAGACTGTCACTCTGCCATCGAGTCATTTGATTGCTATAAAAATCACAGAATTAAAATATTTTGAGAAGAGGTTAAAAATGGTTCTTTCTGTCCTCTTTCTCAATATTCAAGTATATTAGGCAAGTTCTCTGTAGATGGCAGTATTGGTGAGGTGCGTACGTACTCCATTTGGTTGAGACTTTGAGAAATACCGTCACTTCATGATCAGAATGTTTTGTTTTTTTCTTTTCATGCTTGCACGTCTTTTTTGGTGCAGCCTGACTGCTTTTATTTCCCTGGGTGGGGATTGAACCAGCAGTGGAAGAGCAGAGTCCTAACCACTGGACCACCAGGGAATTCCAAAAATTGATTTTTTTTCCAACAAAATAAACCTAAAACAAAAAACAACTATGTTACAAATATAATTGCTAAGAATCTCTAAAGCCAGAGAATTCAACAGCATCATAATTGTCGGTGTTGACTGAGTGACGAAAGTGCGCTTCCTTCCCCCCACCCCTCATGATAAAGCTGAGGCCCAGGCAGTTGGTTTCAAGCTTTCCTCTCTTTCCTCTCAGTCTTGCGCCAAGTCTGCCTGTCAGTGGTGATGCTAAAGCCCAAACATTTAGCTCCTAGTAACACAGTTGTCATTCAGAGTAAGAGAACAATACCCGGCGCTGTGTGGGGCCACTGTGGTTAGTTACAGGGTGTACACCTTCCCTGCAGACTAGTGTAGATTAAGTAAGAGAGTAATCCATTGCAGTTACCTGTTGTAAGCTAGTGACTCCTGATTTCAAGAATATTGGACATATAACCATCAGGGCATCATCATACTTTGAGGATGTATTTGGGGATTTCTGGGAACAAAACTCCCACGGCTATAACCGCCTGGATTTCCCATGTGGTGCTCACGGCACTGACCCACATATAAACAGTCAGACCAGGGGGATGTCATAGCTTGCTTTTTCAGATTGCGAGTAAGTCAGGAATGGAAAGGTGTTGAAAGGAATTATTTAAGAGTTTCAGGTAAGCTAATTTATTTTTCTAAAAACCACATTTGAAAATACTGCTGTGTTTATAAAATTTGTTTAAAAGTTCAGGAGAACCAAGTTCACAACAAATTCAATTCTACTTAAAAAGATGAATTGGCCTTGATCCCATTCAGGGCTCCATATCCTAGAGAGTGGTTGGTCCTTTGCCCAGTGATTTGAGAAGCTGGTGTTTTAAAGGTTTTTCCAAGGGAGAAGTGAGCTTCCCTGTGGCCAAGATCCTGCCTGGTGGTTTGGCAAACAGAGGGACAGAATTTGGCCTGGGCTGCCCTGCGGTTTGGGCTTCGGTTATTTCTCAGCTTTTGTTCCTGTCTTTGGTGTGAGATTGAAAGGATATTTGTCACAAGATCAGATGTGTGTCCCCCCACCACCCTGCAGCACATACACCAGTTCAGGGAAGCAAATGAAAGCTAATTAGGACAAAAGAATAGAAGTGTGAAAGTCACATGATTAAAGTATTTTGGGGAAAGGTTGAAAAATCTACTTCTGTTCTCATTTTGAGTAGAAATTGATTTTTTTGGAATCAAAACTTTAAAAAAATTTTCGTGCCACTTCACTATAGTTTTTCAGGCTAATGACTTTAAGTGCCTGCTCTATTCCTCACTTGAGTTGGTTCACAATTTTTAAAAAACTTATATAGCAACCCCATATAACTATAATTGTATAGGGTCCCTTGCTATGTGTATCCTTGCTCAGGAACCAAATAGATTTAAATAATGAGTCATATGTGTGTGTAAAATGGGGGGAAGTTTGATAAAATAATGTTTATTCCTATTACCAACAATGTGTTCCGATATTTCCTATTCTATGCTGTTTGATTTTATCCTAGTTTCCTAAAAACATTGACTGAACCCATGTGACTCCACATCCCACCAGTGCGCTGTGACTCAGTTTTAAAAGGACTGTTTTAGGCCCAGCTCTGTGTGTGCTGGGTTAAAACAGAAGACAGTCCTTTTGAGAGGAGCCGTGCAGACAGTTGGTGACTCTGAGTCCTGTCTGACGGCTCAGCTCTGAGAAGAAAAATTCCTCTGTCTTTATTTCCAGCATGATTGGGTCTCCCTTTTCAAACACTTTTGGAGAACCTCTGTCTCTCCTGGACTGACTGACTGTTTCAGGAGGCTGGACCAGGAGCATCTTCACTGTGAAGCAGAGGAGTCCAGAGGCCTGAGCAGGGCTGTATTCCACTCAGTAACGCCTAACTTTGTTCCCGGGTGGTGGTCAGCAAATGCTTCCTGTAAGGGAAGAGCAGAGGGTGCTTCTCCTAAGAGAACGGCTGCAGCCTGTGCTCCTGGCTGAGAAGGGCTCAGACCCCTCTGCCCTGCCCTTCTGTTTGTCTGCACCCTCCCGCCATTCTCCCCCCGGCGCTCCAGAGTTCTCCATCTTCCCTGACACTGGTCTGTAGGCCCCGCAGCTGCCCGCGGGCCTCCTGCCACACTCGCTGCGCTGGGTTTCTTGAGCTCTTGAGGGATCCTGTGGTTTTTATTTTTTGATCTCACTAAGAATTTAAAGTGTACCTGTTCAGGCCCTCTCTTGTTCTTGGTGCACCTGATTCTTTTCTCAGGCAGTTGACTCAGGAGCGAGGTGGGGTCAAGTGGGAGAATAGCAACTGGGGCTGCACACGCGCTTTGCACCAACACTGAGGGTCTGTAGATCTGGCTGATTCCCTGCTGGGTACTCATTGCCTACCTCAGTGCTCAGTACCCGGCAGGTGCTTGATAAACGATTCTGAAGAGAATGGATGAATGGTAACAAAATGGGCCAGCACTGTGGGTCCTGCTATGATCATCTCAGTTCTGGGAACCCTAAGGAAAGGATAATCTGGTGACCTGCTTATCTTCTCCCTAGAACATATGCAGCTGTGACCCTAACCTCGCTCAGCATTTGGTTTTCTTTCTTGGTAGCGTGAGCATTGAGAACTGCCACCGCCATAACTTTTTCCTGTTCAAGACAACGCTGCTTTGCTGTTGGCAGAGTGCTTTGTGGCTCTGAAATGAAAAGGATTCAGTTTCACCTTTACCATCATTTTACCACAGGCATGTCAGAATTAAGAGTTAAGCCAGCTTGAATTCAAAGGCATGAAATACCTCCAAGGTATGCCAGCTACTAAAGTTAATAAATAGTAAATGCTAAATTTAGAAATACTATCGTTGTAAAGAACCTTTAAGTCAAGTGAAGATAATGATAGCATCATTACTTTAAGAATACAGTATTTTTCCTTGTTTAAATACTGTTGCAAGGGTAAAAATAACTTTTAATTTGGAAAAAAAAAAAACATAAAAAGACCCAGGTGGTGTCTGCTTCTAAGCTGCTCTGGTGAACTCTACTTGGAAAAAAAAAAAAGAGAAAGAACGAAAACACTAACCACAAAATAGCTTCAAAGACCTTTCCTGTAAACACTTACCCTCAGACACATCTGTGTGGATTATGTATTTGCAATAATAGTTTTGAGAATGAAATACTGAGTGGTAGCCAAGTAAACTGTTTCAGCTACTAACAGTTATATTGTTTTATGTTAATGAGTTTATTTTTGCTAGATTAAAAGTAGTTCTCTTTAGACTCCCTTTCAGGAAAGCTAATGTATCTAATGAAAAATATTGAATTAAAAAAATTTCAAGGTCAGGTTTATTCTGCAAGATATAGTATTTGAGTCAATGAAGCAAATAATTCAAGTCAAAGAACTTTACATGAAATCAGTGGCAGTTAGAAACAAGGTTTTACTGAGATTGTATTAATCTTTACCTCAATTATTAAAAAAATCTATTTGATAATGCAGGATCATCTGAAAATATCATAACTTCCATGGTTTAATTAGGAAGTTTGATCTAAATATTGATGGCATAATATTAGCATGTAAAGGATATGCCCCAGTGCAGTCTGTTTTTAAAATTCTAATTGCTGACGGAGGGCAGCGGCTGTGTGGGCAATGTAAAGTAATGAAAGGTTTGGGTGGGAGATTTCCTCAGCAATCTTATCTGTGACAGAGATCAAATAAGGACAGCGTGCTGCACAGAGGATGATTTATAACTGGCAGAGGGTAGGACGCGTTCAGCTTGCTCTTTCTCTCAGAGCAGTTTCTCAGCCTTGGCGCTGTAGAGGTTTAGGGCCAGATAACTCTGTGTTGTGGGGCTTCCTATACCTTGGGAGATGTTTAGCAGTATCCCTGGCCTCTACCCATTAGTTGCAGGTAGCTCCCTGACCCTACTCCGCCAGTTGTGACTGCCAAACATGTCTGTGCGTGTGTTTGTGTGTGTGTATGCTCAGTCGTGTCTGATTCTTTGTGACTCCTTAGAGCGTAGCCCGCCAGACAGGGAAGAACAGTGGAGTGGGTTGCCATTTTCTCCTCCAAAAAAATGTCTCTAGACATTATCAAATGTCACCTCCTCTTCTTTTGAGAACTGCTGTCTCAGAAGCTGGAAGCTTGTCTTTTGCATGATTTCTTTTAGTGATGTGGATAGTTAACAAGGAATTTGATGGATTAAAGTCATTTGGCTTTATTGATTACTTGCTACAATCAAATGTTTCTTCCATTTTTGCGTAATACCGTTAATCTCTGTTGTACATACATAACCCTTGTGCTATAATTTGGTTAATATTTTTGTTTAAATCACCTCATTTTGGTTAACCTAAATTTACTTACTGAGGTTACTTATTTTCATTAAATTGAAAGCCAGTATTCATGCCATAAATAGAAGCAATAAGAACAAAGCATTTTTACTAAATTGTAGCAGAAATGCTTGCCTCCAGAAGGCTCCAAGCCTAGAATTGTTTTTCTCTTTGTTAAAAAGGGAGATTATCAGAGATTAGAGAGTTTAAACCATAGTAGCACAAATTGAGGTTTTCTTCTTGATGTAATCAGAAAGATTGAGAATAATTGAACAGAGAATGATGTTGTCATCTTTTGATTTATTATTATTGAATTCCATATCTTCGAGCCACTTGAAGTCCTCTCTGTTACAAGTCTGATCTTTTGAATATTATGAACTGGACACTTTATGGTGTGGGGACAGGGTGTGGACAAGGAAGAGGTTAAAGTATGAATAGTGAAGTGAAGGCATTCAGTCGTGTCCAACTCTTTAAGATCCCATGGACACCAGGCTCCGTCCATGGGATTTTCTAGGCAAGAGTACTGGAGTGGGTTGCCATTTCCTTCTCCAGGTAACTTCCCAACCCAGGGATCGAACCCAGGTCTCCCACATTGTAGACAGACACTTTACTGTCTGAGCCACCAGGGAAGTCCAGAGTATAAATGAATGTGATAAATAAAACCTTGCTTGGCATCCACATGCATAGTTTACTGATAAGGCACCAACAGTTAATATGAGATGAATAAGACTAATTCAAGGTGGAGGGGCTTCCCAGGTGGGTGCTAGTGGTAAAGAATCTCTCTGCCAGTGCAGGAGATGTAAGAGTCGTGTGTTCGATCTCCAGGTCAGGAAGACCCCTTGAAGGAGGGCACAATAACTCACTCCAGTATTCTTAACTTGGAGAATCCCATGGACAGAAGAGCCTGTGGGCTTGGCATGTGCGCAGGCAGGCATGCCCACCAGGTGGAGATAATGAGAATTACAGTAGTGGCTCGGGCTGTAAAGCCTCTGCCTGCGATGCAGGAGAGCTGGCTTGGATCCCTGGGTCAGGAAGATCCTCTGGAGAAGGAAGTGGCAACCCACTTCAGTACTCTTGCTTGGAGAATCCCGTGGACTGGTAGGCTACAGTCCATGGAGTCGCAAGAGTCAGACATGACTGAGCAACTTCACTTACAACGAAGTAATAATTTTGACTGGGAAGATTGAGGTGTCTTCTTTGGGAGGGGTGGATCTTGAAATCTGGCAGGATTTTAACGAGGTAGAGCTTTGGTGAAGAGTATCCCAGGTGGAAACTACGTTCTAAAAAAAAGGCAAAACTTGGCAGAAAAATGTGGAGTATACAATTTATTTTACAAATTTTATAAAGTATGAATATTGTAATGAGAAATAAGGTTAGAAGGGTAAGTTGATATCAGAACAAAGAAAGCCTGTGAAAAAAATGACTGAGTTTGTATCAGCTGAAAACCAAAATTATACTTAAAACAGAAAGTAACCATTAAGAGAGCAAAAGGTGGCTATAGAAGCAGCTGCATCTTAGGGTAAAGACGTGGAACACGTTTGCCTCTAACTCTTAATGCAGATAAGTGAGGGGGATGGGTAAGAGAGAATTTACCATGTTGGTTTAAAACAAGCAAACAAACCTTCCTGCACTCCATGGATAGGATAAGAAAGGGGAAGCGTGGGATTGAGGGGATTAAGATCAGTTGCCTGTACTGGGTAAAGAGCCTGGAAAGGGACAGATGGAACTGCTTTAGGTTTTGAGGGTCACAGGTCTCTCTGGCAACTCTCAACCCCGATAATTAACTGCAATCAGCCACAGACAACACAGAAACCAATGCACATGGCTGTGTTCCAATAAAACTTTATTCAGTTCAGTTCAGTCACTCAGTCGTGTCCACCTCTTTGCAACCCCATGAACAGCAGCCTACCAGGTCTCCCTGTCCATCACCAACTCCTGGAGTTCACCTAAACCCACGTCCATTGAGTCAGTGATGCCACCCAACCATCTCATCCTCTGTCATCCCCTTTTCCTCCTGACCTCAATCTTTCCCAGCATCAGGGTCTTTTCAAATGAGTCAGCTCATCAGATGGCCAAAGTATTAGAGTTTCAGCTTCAGCATCAGTCCTTCCAATGAACACCCAGGGCTGATCTCCTTCAGAATGGACTGGTTGGATCTCCTTGCAGTCCAAGGGACTCTCAAGAGTCTTCTCCAACACCACAGTTCAAAAGCATCAATTCTTCTGTGCTCAGCTTTATTTATAGTCTAACTCTCACATCCATACATGACCACTGGAAAACTTTATTAATGACAGTGAAAGTTCAATTTCATATAATTTTCATGTCACTTAATATTATTCTTCTTTTGATTTTTAAAAACCATTTTAAAGTGTAAAAACTCTTTTTCAGTTGCAGACTGTTCAAAACTAAGTAGCTGCTATCTTAGGCCCTTAGCCCACGGTTTGCTGACCCAAGACATAGATCAGTCAAGGTAAACTACTCCTCCTCACATACATGAAAATTTCAGATTAAAATGACATCAAAGCTTCATTTATTCAAGAACTACCTTTAGTCTCCCTTTTACCTGGACATGGCGACCTGATAGTGCTTTCAGTGGGCACAGCCTCTAAGTGCTTCTCATCCTTTTTCTGTGTCTGTTGAAACTAAATCAGTTGCAGTTCTTACATGTATAGTTGCATGTATACATGTAAGTTACATGTATAGTTGCATTGGTTACTTTCATTCATCATTCTTGCTTTTGAAAATGAAGTAACTTTACTTGAAAGGTGTACTTTAAGCTAAATTTACATACCATAAAATTAAAATTTCCACATCATGATCAGCATTCACATTCAAAGATTATTGGAGGGTCATTTATTTTGTGTGTAATAATTAAATCAATTTCAATTGATCATTCTTCTCTTTATTTGAAATGATACATATTACAAAAGTAATATGCTAAATAATCTATTTGCTTCTAATTAATAAAGTTTAGTTCATTTTTCTATTTACTAATATATTATCTCCATGTTGAATGATCCTTCTATAAGCCATGCATATATCACAGGTGGACTAACTAAGGTCCTTTGAGACTGTTTTAAGCATTAAAAAAAAAATTTCTTTTTCGTTTGAATAGACTTCAGAACTAAAGTAAAGTAGTCCCTCATATCTTAACTAAAGCAGAGGTCTCCAAAGTGGGATGTTCATACCCAGGGGGTGAATAATATATTGGGATGTTAAAAGAATGTAGAAGAGAATCTATTTTTACTTATTTTTCTAATTTTTGTGTTTTATAAATGTTTTGAAAAGAACATCACATGTTGGTTCAGCAGCATATCTGTTGAATTTATAGGTACATATGTATACACAGTTTGGGAGCATGTGCTCAAAACATTTTGTTGGATGATTACTGGATCAGTGAATAGTAGTTTTAAGTGGCTATTGAGTAAGTTATTTTACTTAAATACTAACCTTTTACTTTATGAAAATTATTTTAAAACAAATATATAGATCAAAATAAAAACAAGAAATCATACTGCAAGGTGTGACTTTGTGCAGAAAGGGGAAGTGGACTCATATGTGCACTTGTTATGCATTTTAAGACTACCTGATGAAAGGTTTTGATAATAGCTTAACTGTCATTATAACCAAAAAAAGTCATATAGCAAAATTAAAAAAAAAAAGAGAAAAGGAATACAGTTTGCCCATCAAGCAGAGGGTTAAATGAGTTTTGGTTTTGACATTTGTTTTTGTGTGTGAGTGTGTGTGGTTGTTGAACCCAGAATTCATAAGCAAGAATGTCAGTTTCAAAATACCTAACTTACTTCATGGTAAATTTTGTCAACTACTGGCTTAGACTATTGACTGCATTTTCCTAAAGTGTTTGATGGTCAGGGCTTAAAGAGTTGTGGGCAGTTCATGCCAGGATGCTGAGTTTAACTTGGTTAACAAATGCATTGTCATCAGTTAATTACTTTTTAAGTCATGCTTCAGGGTGATATAGTTGAAAAATTCATCAGGCGCAAAAAAAAAATTTTTTTTTTAAAAGCTAGACTTGAGACAACATTCTGATTACAATGAGTTGCTAAAAAAGCAATGCATATAACGTGTTCTTCACCATTTTCTTTACTAGTTTGTGGTAGCATTTTTTGTTAAAACCATACTTTCTTTGATTTATGTCATGGAGAGTATTTGACTAATATTACAAGCCAGAACAGAGAAGAGTAGGGGATCGCAAATCAGTTGTTAAGTTCACACGTTTGTTGTGACTATAATGCAGGATTTGAATGATTTTTTTCCCACTTTCAGTCTTCATGGACTGTTTAGTAGGTTCTTTGCTTGTACTTTCCCTTTCATTGTACCATATTTTGTACTTTTAAGCTTGGTCTGCTTTACCTCTTGTACTGTCTTGAAGGGACAGTTAGTTAGTGACTCTAACTTAGTAAATGACAACTTTCCATGTGGGACTTTCACATACAAAGTTGTTCTTCAGTTGTAACAGCTAGTCAGTCCAAGTGTTACCTTTAACAGGATATAAATGCACTGCTGCCTCTTCATTCAAGTGAATCTTATTGCTTCAAAGCTCCCTGTTAGGACAGCCAGTGAGAAAATAAGATATGTTATTAAATGTATCCAAATTCAAACTATATAGTTCAGTATATTAGCCTGGCCTGGAGTGTTCCCTCCTTATAGGCCTCTGAAGTTTTGTGACTGGAAAACATTTTTAATGGTTCCTATCGGAGAAGGCAATGACACCCCACTCCAGTTCTCTTGCCTGGAAATTCCCATGGACGGAGGAGCCTGGTGGGCCTGCAGTCCATAGGGTCGCTAAGAATCAGGCATGGCTGAGCGACTTCACTTTCACTTTTCACTTTCATGCATTGGAGAAGGAAATGGCAACCCACTCCAGTGTTCTTGCCTGGAGAATCCCAGGGACGGGGAGCCTAGTGGGCTGCCGTCTATGGGATCACACAGAGTTGGACACGACTGAAGTGATTTAGCAGCAGCAGCAGCATAGGACTCTGAGTCCTTCCTCTCTCTTTTCCCTCTGTGTGAACACATAAGGTAATAAAAATGTTCAGTGAAGTTAACTTATGAGTTCTAACTGTAACCTGTTTCTAGAAGCAGTTTGTTGCTGCTGCTGCTAAGTCCCTTCAGTCGTGTCCGACTCTGTGACCCCATAGACGGCAGCCTACCAGGCTCCTCCGTCCATATGATTTTCCAGGCAAAGAGTACTGGAGTGGGGTGCCATTGCCTTCTCCGCTAGAAGCAGTTTAGTTTAGCTCAGTTCAGTCGCGTCTCTTTGGGACCCAATGAACGGCAGCATGCCAGGCCTCCCTGTCCATCACCAACTCCCGGGAGTCCACCCAAACCCATGTCCATTGAATCGGTGATGCCATCCAACCATCTCATACTCTGTTGTCCCCTTCTCCTCTTGTCTTCAATCTTTCCCAGCATCAGGGTCTTTTCAAATGAGTCAGCTCTTCGCATCAGGTGGCCAAAGTATTGGAGTTTCAGCATCAGCATCAGTCCTTTCCAATGAATATTCGACTGGTTGGGTCTCCTTGCAGTCCAAGGGACTCGCAAGAGTCTTCTCCAACACCACAGTTCAAAAGCATCAATTCTTTGGCGCTCAGCTTTCTTTATAGTCCAACTCACATCCATACATGACCACAGGAAAAACCATAACCTTGACTAGAAAGACCTTTGTTGACAAAGTAATGTCTCTGGTTTTCAATATGCTGTCTAGGTTGGTCCATAGCTTCCAAGGAGTAAGCATCTTTAATTTCATGGCTGCAATCACCATCTGCAGTTTGAACATGTAATAATAAACAGAACCGGTCATGTGTATGGATGCCACGTTAGCAGAGTGGGAATCTGAGCACATCCTCCGGGTAATTCATGGCACGCCGGTCTCGAGGTTCTGAGGAGGTGGCGTGTCCAGGCCGAGCGGGGCGCCCCGGGCGGGTGAGGTTTAGGCCCGGGCCGAGGGGCTGCGGGAGCCCAGTGCCCGCTTGGGCCCCTGGGATGGAGGCGAGACCCTCAGGCGGCCTCAGCCAGGGGACAGCGGGGCAGGCAGGCACTCGGGGCCGGCGAAGGCCGGGGCAG
>SJYF01000297.1:287169-312713 GCA_006410515.1 Procapra przewalskii | reverse complement strand
CCGGGCGCGTCTCCCTGGCGTGGGCCTGGCTCTCACTGGGCCTCCGTGTGAAGTGAAGATCGGTGGTGCAGCCACTTCAGGGCCGCCGTGAGGACGAAAGGAGGTCGCGCGCGTAAAGACACAGCCGCAGGGTCGGCCCTGGAGCTCAGTACCGCCCCGGTGGCGCAGAAGGCAGGCGGCTGCGAGGAGGGCTCCAGTGAGGCCGCTTAGCGAAGCGCCGTAGGCAGCTCGCTTGGCTGCCCAGCAGTGTGACCGCAGCTTGTCTGCTTAGTGGCTGATTCCCCACCGCTTCTGATTCCCACCACGGACTGTTTCCACTGGGTGTTAAGATTTATTTTTTTTTAATGTGCATTGCTAGTTATTTCACTGAACGAGCAGGTGATCGTCTCAGCACCCGCGCCATTTTTGCGAGCCTGAAGTGCAGAGGGGGAAGTAGCTGGATTCCCCACCAGGTCGTCAGACTGCTGTGCTCCTGCCTTGCCTGCCGTCCTCCGGGGACCCTTCATGGGCCTCAGATCTCCGGGGGTTGTGTGTGAAACTCCCCTGGCCGGAGATGCCCTCCTAACTCCTTCAGGAGACTCCCCTGCCCCCTCCGGCCTTCCCACCCTCATACCGCCTCATCCGTATGTTGTCTTCCAGGGAAATGCTGTCTTCACCACGAGTGTCTGCTCCTCGGACAGAGGAGCCCTGACTCTTATCCATCTTTCATGCCTGCTACTGAGCCCCTTCTCCAGCGTACTAGCTGCCTCCCATTGGAGACGGCCACGGCACCCCACTCCAGGACTCTCGCCTGGAAAACCCCATGGATGGGGAGCCTGGTGGGCTGCAGTCCACGGGGTCGCTGAGAGTCAGACATGACTGAGCGACGTCACTTTCACTTTTCACTTTCATGCATTGGAGAAGGAAATGGCAACCCACTCCAGTGTTCTTACCTGGAGAATCCCAGGGTCGGGGGAGCCTAGTGGGCTGCCGTCTGTGGGGTCGCACAGAGTCGGACACGACTGAAGTGACTTAGCAGCAGCAGCAGCAGCTGCCTCCCATACGTGCTTGGTGCAAAGCAAGTGAATGAAGAAATATTTGAGGAATTAGATGAACACCTGCAGGAAAACAAATGCACTCTTAAATCCCTCTTCTTTCAAGATACTTCCCTACACAGGTCCTGTCTCTGTTCACTCCTGTGTCCTCAGACCAATTGCAGTGCGTGGTATAGTGAGCACTCATTAAACATTTGTTGAGTGAGTCAGTCACACCAGCAGGGCCTCTGCAATTCAGAGCCCTTCGCAACATTCTGGGCTCCAGTCTTTTATCATTCTGCTCTGTCTTAAAGGGCCTCATGGTGGCTCAGTGCTAAGTATCCTTCTGCTTTGCAGGAGATCTGAGTTCGACCCCTGGGTTCGGAAGATCCCCAAGAGACAGAAATGGCAACCCACTCCAGTATTCTTGCCTGGGAAATTCCATGGGCAGAGGAGCCTGGCAGGCTACAGTCCATGGGGTTGTAAAAGAGTAGGAAATGACTTAGCGACTATGCAACAACCACCTCTGAATGACTGGGAATACTGTGACCTGTGATTAGATCATCTCCCTCAAAGTTACCTTCTATCCGCAAGCATCTGTGCATCTGTGTTTTCTTCCAGTTGATTATCAATCAATCTCCAGATGATTGCCTTAGTTCTTTACTGTGTGTTCAGGAGACAGAATAGCTTTTGGAGTAAGTAGGGCTCTAAGCGCCAAAGGCTTTATAAATGTGCTAGAAGATCTTGAATAATTTTTTCTTATTTTGTGCCTTTTAAATGCTTCATCTCTTTTTAGAGACATGTACTTATTGTTATTTACTTCTTTTAGTGGAAGTAAAAATGGTGAAAGGGGATCATTTAAAATTATTTAAATTTAAAAGTAATGAAGGAATAGCTACTTTGAAAAGGCTTGACTCATGCCCTGTTTGTGGCTGTGTAAGCAAGTATTGATGTCCTGATGTCCTGTACCCACGTCCTGCCTGCCCGAGGGTGGAGGAGGAGTTAAGGAGATGGTCAGGCAGGAAAGCGGGAGCGATCCGCCATGCGTCGGGCTTTATTTGTGGTTCTTACCTAAAAATAATCTATTGGGATGTCTAATTCTTTATCTACTTCTTTATCAAAAAAGTCACCCTTTGACTTGACTTCTAAGTAGGGTCATTAACTTCACAGTCATGACTTTTATGCTCTGTCAAAAGAAGTATTCTCCAATGTTTGTTTGTCCTCATCTTGTGTTTGATGGCCGAGAAGTGGGGGTGGTATGGTGAAAGAAAGACTCCAGGCGGGGAAGGGAGGAAGGTTACTGCTTGCCGAGAGCTGCTGAGCTGGCTGCGCCTCAGCCCACAAGCACCTCCCTATTACTGTTACCTGACTTATTGTTCCTATTGTCCCACCAGAGCCCAGGTCCACCTCATTTTCCTTGTATTTTCCTTGTGACGGCCTGATGCTTGTGTCCCCACTATGGAGCTCGTGCTGAAGTTCTCATCCCCATTGTGATGGTTTTGGCAGAGGGCCCTCGTGATCTGATCTGCACTCTCATAAGAAGAGAGGTTGGAAAGCATGCTCTCGCACTCTGCCACATGAAGACACGAGAAATCAGCTGCCAGCAAGCTAAGATGTGAACTCTCACCAGAACCCAACTGTGCTGGCCCCTGATCTTAAACTTCCAGCCTTCAGACGCATGAAGAATAACTCTGGTTTAAGTCCCCCAGTCTGTTGTGCTGTGGCAGGTAAGGCAGCTGAGCCTGCCAGAATCTCCATATGCCCCCTTTCACCACTTTGACACCCTTCCGACTTCGGTCACAAACCTCAGAATTGGCGTGCTGTGTCTCAGGAGCCAACCTGAGTTAATCTAGGTTAGTGGGGCAAGTGTAGCTGGAGGAGAGTGATGCGCTTTTTCTTTCTCAGATACCCAGTGTTGTTCCTCTCCCAGCTGTTAGGGATGTATTTCTGAGGCTGACTTCACGGGAAGGTGATGGTGCTTTGGCTTTATCTAGGAGCTGCCTCAGGCACCACCCCCACGGTATCCACTCTGCGTCTGTGTCCAAACCTGTGGGCTTTCCAGCTGCCCACGCCTGCCAGCTCCTGGCTTGTTGTTTCCTCAGCAGCTGGCACAGGGGTTTTTGTTGTGAACTAGAGGCTCAGCTATTAAAACATAAAACGTGGCTCATCTTGAATATTGTGTGTTTCCATCAGGACTTGGACCTGGGACAGCTCATGTGGTCACTTACACAACTCTCTCAGGACTGAGAACCCAGTGTTCCTCTGAGTTCTGTCCACACTTTGACCTGCTGGTTCCAAGTGCAGTTTCCAGCCTGGAGAAGCCTGTTCATGCTCTCATTTTTGATACCAGTTTATCAACATTTACTTAGTCTTTGTTGTTGTTCTTCAGTCACCAGTTCATGTTCAGCTCTTTGTGACCCCATGGACTACAGCACACCATGCTTCTCTGTCCCCCACTGTCTCCCGAAGTTTGCCCAAGTTCATGTTCATCAAATCGGTGATGCCATCCAACCATCGCATCCTCTGTCACCTCCTTCTCCTCCTTCTCCTCCTGTCCTCTATGTTTCCCAGCATCAGGGTCTTTTCCAGTGAGTTGGCTCTTCGCATCAGGTGGCCAGAGTATTAGAGCTTCAGCTTCAGCATCAGTCCTTCCAGTGAGTATTCAGGGTTTATTTCCTTTAAGACTGACTGATCTTACTGAATTTATAAACTTGGTCAGTGTTTCTTCAACACTTGATTCCCTTCTCTGATAGTTGGCGTTAATTTTATATCTTAAGCTGTTAATTTTTAAGAATCAAGTTCACATTACTTTGGCTAGTGAGAAGCTTACATACGATGTAGAGTCATGGAGTAGACACTGCATGGCTTTGTATGAGCTTGAGGTGATCCAAGAGAGATCTTAATATTTGTAAATAACTGCTGTCCTTTTGCATTTCACATGTTGAGCATAATGTGTGGTATAACCTTAAGGTTTTCAGTATCTGTAGAGAAAAAGATGGTTGAGGGAGATAGCTTAAAATAACTGCTCTAGATAGGTCTTTCTGTATAATCTTTAGTTTGCTTTTCTTATAAGAGGAGCATTAAAATTAGAAAATATTAATCATTTTGTAGCTTTCAGATCTCATTTGTGCCAACTAACTTTGTCACATATTCATTCAGTTCAGTTCAGTTGCTCAGTCATGTCCGACTCTTTATGACCCCATGAACTGCAGCACGCCAGGCCTCCCTGTCCATCACCAACTCCTGGAGTCCACCCAAACCCATGTCCATTGAGTCAGTGATGCCATCCAGCCATCTCATCCTCTGTCATCCCCTTCTTCTCCTGCCCTCAATTTTTCTCAGCATCAGGGTCTTTTCAAATGAGTCAACTCTTTGCATCAGGTGGCCAAAGTATTAGAGTCTCTGCTTCAACATCAGTCCTTCCAATGAACACTCAGGACTGATCTCCTTTAGGATGGACTGGATAGATCTCCTTGCAGTCCAAGGGACTCTCAAGAGTCTTCTCCAACACCACGGTTCAGTTCTTTAGCGTTCAGCTTTCTTCACAGTTCAACTCTCGCATCCATACATGACTACTGGAAAAACCATAGCCTTGACTAGACTGACCTTTGTTGACAAAGTGATGTCTCTGCTTTTCAATATGCTGTCTAGGTTGGTCATAACTTTCCTTCCAAGGAGTAAGCATCTTTTAATTTCATAGCTGCAATCACCATCTGCAGTGACTTTGGAACCCAGAAAAATAAAGTCAGCCACTGTTTTCCACTGTTTCCCCATCTATTTCCCATGAAGTGATGGGACCAGAAGCCATGATCTTAGTTTTCTGAATGTTGAGCTTTAAGCCAACTTTTTCACTTTCCTCTTTCGCTTTCATCAAGAAAAAAAGCTGGGTAGCACCTTAGAAATTGAGCACAGAAAGGGCACATGTCTCTCCCAGCTCTCCAAAGCTTTAGCAGTAGAAGTGGACCAGAACCTTGGTCTCAGTACTCTGACTCTGTGACATACTTCCTTTCCTAGTGTCATTTAAGAGTCTAGGGCTTAAATTAAGCCACTCCTATTTCTTCCTCCAATAGCTTTCCTGAATTATTTCGGAATACAATATTTCTTAATCTCTAAGAAACTGTTACTGCTGCTAAGTTGCTTCAGTTGTGTCTGACTCTCTGTGACCCCATAGACAGCAGCCCACCAGGCTCCGCCGTCCCTGGGATTCTCCAGGTAAGAACACTGGAGTAGGTTGCCATTTCCTTCTCCAATGCATGAAAGTGAAAACTAAAAGTGAAGTCACTGAGTTGTGTCCAACTCTCAGCGATCCCATGGACTGCAGCCTTCTAGGCTCCTCCATCCATGGGACTTTTCAGGCAAGAGTACTGGAGTGGGGAGCCATTGCCTTTTCTGAAGAAACTGTTAATATTGAGATTTTTAAATTGACACTATTTTTTACTTTATATATTGTGCCTTTTTTTTCTTTTTGAAGAGGATGTAGTCTTAAAAAGTAAAAGGCAGCAAAACTATTAAACATTGGATAATGTTTTATACTCCATTTCTTTCACATTTTGGACAGTGTTCATGCATGTTGTAAAAAATACTTCCGTCCCTGCAAGTATTGTTACACATTTAGGAGTCTTAGCATGCATATCAGAGTGCACTCTGTTCCTTTTGGTCTTTGCTGGGGCTGAGATTCTCATTCTTATACAATTCATTAAAAAACTAGCTGATGTGTGTGTCCCATCCACTTAAAAAATGGCTAGCTGTGTTAAACTATAGTGTTAGTGAGTAGCTTTATTTGTTCTTTCTGACTTCCAAGAAAGCTGAATGTTTGAGCAGATGAATTGATTAATATATTCAGTTCAGTTCAGCTGCTCAGTTGTGTCAACTCTGTGACCCCATGAACAGCAGCATGCCAGGCCTCCCTGTCCATCACCAACTCCCAGAGTTTACTCAAACTCATCTCCATTGAGTTGGTGATGCCATCCAACCGTCTCATCCTCTGTCGTCCCTTTCTACTTCCACCCTCAATCTTTCCCAGCATCGGGGTCTTTTCAAATGAGTCAGCTCTTCTCATCAGGTGGCCAAAGTATTAGAGTTTCAGCTTGAATTAATATGTTAGTGCAGTATTTAACAGTACTTGAACTGGAAAAATTGCATGGAGGTATTTTTATGCTGCCATCAGATGTCATGAGATCAAGGCTGTTTTCTTACAGCCAGGGGTGCTATTGATTCTAAAAGTTATTTATAAGAGAAACATACTAGGTATTTATTCTTAATTTCAGTTAATATTGCCAAGATCTGATTTTCTTTAAATACAAACTTTTTGTCTTTTTTCCCTAACCCCAGTAGTTTTGCTGACTATAGTGATAGGTTGTCCAGTTAAGTTTGAATTCCTTTAACTGATAAGAAAAACTACTTTTATTTATGGTTGATAGAAATGGCAGAGATTTTCATTATCTGTAACAGGGAAAATAGGAACAGTGCTTTATTTTTTTGTTCACATGACTATATTTAAGCCTGTGCTGAAGAATGCAACGCTAACAGTACTTAATGCTGTGTCTCATTTTCTTTTCTTAGTCTGCTTTCTCTGACATGAGTCAGCACAGCCAGTTTTAAATTTCTCTCAAACAACTTCTACTTTGGCCTCTGTAACTCGTTTTTAATCCTCATAATGCCATTAAAAAGTGACAGGTGAGTTCCACTTGACTTCCACCTCCCAAATTGATTCTTTGATATCACTTTCTAAACGTCTTAACCTCCTGTCAATCTGCTGATCAGTTTTCCATTACCTTTTTTAAAGCCGTAACAACTGTGCTCTGTGTGCCACGAAATGCTGAGCATTCATAGACAGAGTTTACTGATGTAAATAAAACTTAAGATTCTGTTGCTGCTACTGCTACTGCTAAGTCGTTTCAGTTGTGTCTGACTCTGAGCGACCCCAAAGATGGAAGCCTACCAGGCTCCCCTGTCCCTGGGATTCTCCAGGCAAGAACACTGGAGCGGGTTGCCATTTCCTTCTCCAATGCATGAAAGTGAAAAGTGAAAGTGAAGTCGCTCAGCCATGTCCGACTCTCAGCGACCCCATAGACTCCAACCTACCAGGCTCCTCCGTCCATGGGATTTTCCAGGCAAGAGGACTAGAGTGGGTGCCATTGCCTTCTCCAAAGATTCTGTTAGGTGTGTGTCATGTGAACAGTGATATCAGTCCCAGGAGTAAATGGTTCTCACAAATAACTAGTTTGTATAAGCTGTGTTCAGCCAAACCACATTTCTAGTTCTGTTCTTCTATATCTGCTCACAAACATCAGTGCTGATGGCTTTTCCTACCCCTGTGTAGAGTAGTGACTCCTAACTTTAATCCATAGACCTCCTATGTGGTAGGACAACGTGAGACTCATGAAATTGAAGACGAAGTATTATGTGCAGTCTTTTTTCTGATGGACGTGACCACAGCTTTCATCAAGTTTTCAAAGATGTTCAAGGAGCCCTGATGTTTGAGATTCATTCAGACATGTACATTCTTTATCTGTTCTGAAGAGCTGGGTAGCACGAGGCTTGTTGATCTAATCATTTAGGGGATATCGTTTTTCCCATTTCTGCTGCCCTTCCTGGTATATTTATGCTTAAACAGAGCTTTTTATATTTTTGCATACTGTCTTTACCTTTTCTGTGTTCCCTTTAATTACTTAGGATACTGTTACACATGTGTGCTAAGTTGTTTCAGTTGAGTCAGACTCTGTGACCCCATGGACTGTAGCCCTCCAGGCTCCTTTGTCCATGGGATTCTCCAGGCAAGAACACCTGAGTGGGTTGCCCTGCCCTCCTCCAGGGGATCTTCCCAACCTGGGGAGTGAACCCTGCCTCCCTTACGTCCCCTGCATTGGCAGGCAGGTTCTTCACCACTAGTGCCACCTGGGACGCCCCAAAGAAAGAGTGAAAAGTCAAAGCTGCTCAGTGGTATCTGACTTTTTGCGACCCCATGAACTGTATAGTCCATGGAATTCTCCAGGCCAGAATACTGGAGTGGGTAGCCTTGCCCCAAAGGATACTCTTATATGCAGGTGGTATATATTGAAGTGTCAAAAGAAAGCCAGCTCAGGTTGTCTTTACCAATGGAATGGATTAATTGGCTGAAGTAAGTAAAGTCCAGAGGTTGTTCAGCTTTTACCTGTGGTTTTACTTGGAACACATTTGTTTTTCTTCGTTTCTTTCAGTGTTGCCCTCCTAAGTTTGTTGGTTTGTCTTCATGCCAGCATTCCTTATGGTAACAAAATGTAGCAGTTGGAGTCCTGATGTTGGGAACTAACCACCATCATCCAGGACAGTAGGGATCTTCACTTCCTTCTACCACTTAATACAGCAGAATCAGTGTGGTAAGGTCACCAGTGCGTTTATTGACTTCAGTCTATGTAACCAGCTCACTTGAACGAGTCATGGTGACAAAGCGGAAGAGATTACAGTTTTTGACTAGTGCTAATCCAGTATTCTTGCTGGAAAGTCCCATGGATGGAGAGACCTGGAGCGCTGCAGTTGATGGGCTCGCAGAGGCGGACGACTGAGTGAGTGAGTGCACACAGTCAGGGTCTGCCTTTAGGATTCTGGTGGTTCCAGCCTGGGTGTGGGTGCTGACAGGACAGAGGTTGAGCAGCAGCTGGCAGTGTTTATTATGTCCCTTAAGTTAAGTGGGGCTCAGGAATATACTCCTGATGCCTGACTGCAATCATGCTATGGAAGGTAGGCGTTTACTGCTGTAGAAGATGGGACTGTATTACAGTCTCTAAAGAAAGTTATGTAAAATGTTAGTTTCTTGAGGTGTTTTATCAATGAGTTCTACCAGAGAAACAAAACCAGTAATTAATACACACAAACATAAATGCACGTTTAAGGGTTTAAGTTATAAATGTTACAAAATTTAATGCATATTTAAATATTATTTATTTATTTTGAGGAGTTGGCTTATGTGACGTAGAGGCTGTCTAGCCCCAGACTGAAAGGCGGGCAGGAGCAGCTGCTGACTCTAGTCTGTTTCAGGGAAACCTCAGTTTTGTTCTTATGAGCTTTCAGCTGGGGAGATGAAGCCCACCCACACTGTTGAGGATAATCTCCTATACTTTAATGTCAACTAATTATAGGCATTAATGAGATCCACAAAATGCCTTCGCAGAAACATTAAGACTGGTGTGTGATTGAGCAGCAATCTGCTACAGTCTAACACAGTTGATGTGTGAAACTGTCATGGGTGTTAATAATTGTAATACCAAAGAAGGGGTCTGTGTCTAAATAAATTTGAGAAATTCTGTATTAAACATACACTAATGTAAGCTATATTGACATATAGGTTATATTTCATTCTTTACTGTGCTCCAGTACACTATGTTTTGAACTGTTTCTCATACTTACTTGATTAGGAATGTTTTTGTCTTCCCCTGAAGACTCTCTCACTGCACTAGTGAATACATTGTGGGAAACACTGGATTAAACTGATCGAGAAAACAGGTTTTACTGTAATTGTGGGCAGTTTCGTTTGTATGTTTCTGCTGTTTGAAATGTATTAGTGTGGGCTCCTCTTTCTCTGTTAAATTATAAGACTCTTTGGGATCACACTTTGTGTTTTCACCAACCAAGTGGAGATTCAATAATGTTGATGGAGAAATACTTTTAGATAAGTGAATGGTTATTAAGTGTTGAGTTAATGATCTTCATATTTGCTCAGAGCCATCACTTTCCTTTGGCAGATATTAAATTGTAATAACTTTAGAATGTTCTGTTCCCTTTGGAGATTTTCTGACTGTGGGGAACCATTCACTATGGTAAAGCAGGTCCTTTTTCTGGACACAGTAAGTCTCATTTTATTACTTTTTTAATGTGACAGGTTATATCTTTGTTCCACTTAACAGATTGGATTGTTTAAATCTATAGAAAACAAGTGAAAGGATGGACAGGACTGGTTAGGCCCTGAAAGCGACGCTGGTTTGGCCTTGCTCCGCCTCACCCCACTCTCCGTGTCCAGCACGCTGCTGTACTCTCAGTGGGCGTGGCGTGTTATGCCTGATTCGTGGGAGAGGAAAATACTCCCTCTTAACTCTGTTTAAATCCGTTCTTACTGTGATGAATTCTTAGATCAGACAGAGCTGAGATTCTCTCTGCTGTACCCCCTCAGGACTGTCAACCTGATCTAGAGATGGTTTAAAGTCTAGATGTGGCTTCAGGTCCGGGCGAAAGACTGTGGCCTGTGATCAGATCATGTTGTGGGTAGAGCCATTTGTCTGGAGTGCAGTGGAGCGTGAGACGCAGGTGTGATCGCCAGCTGCGTGTCCCTGTGCATAAGAGCTGTGTCTTGGATTCCTGCCAAGTCCTCTGAGCTGCTTCCTGTGTGAGGGCCACCCGAACTTGGCTGCATGGATGTTGTGAACAAGGAAACATAGTTTTGGAAAACAAATCAAAATTTAAAGTCTGATATTATTAGAAAGGTACTAGTTGAATCAAAAGACACTGCTTTAAAATAGCAAGTGTGATTGGATCCCACCAGAATGCTGGCAAGCAAGCAAGGGAACTGTTGCTTGCTCTCCTTCCTGCCTACTGCAGCAGGGGCCCCACTAAAGTCTTGCCTGAAAAAAAGCCAGTTTTTGTGAGAAAAAGTGACTAGATTAATTTCCTGTTCCTTTCCTAACTGTTCTAAAGAAAAGAGGCTTTAAAGCTGCTATAGGTCGAGAAGGTGGGGTTAAAGCCCAACCTTGTAAAACTTAAAAGATTTCTTCTTCCTAAGGACAGAGGTAATCCTAAAACTGCCTGTTTCGCTTGAAACAATAGCCTGAAAACTGGAAAGAGCTGTCTTTAAAACCTTCTTTTCTAAGATTATGCAGTGAGTAACCTAAATATTATACTTAGATAATATTTTGTGTGTATATTTATTACAAATAAATACAGTATGTTTAAATGTATTAAACATTAAATAATTATAACAATTTTTTTGAATGTAGAAATTTTGAAAGTGATAAACAAAAGACAGACTATAAAAATTGCTGTCAATCTCATTACTCAGAAATAATCACTATTCATATTATGCTCATTTCTTTTTGTGTTTGTATATGTGCATAATTGTTTTTATCTAGTTATTTATCTTCCCAAACAATTGTTTCAGGGTTATAGTTAATGTTTTACAAATGTACAAATATATTTATTGTTGATTGACTTTAATATGCTTTTAGATAGTTTATATGGAGAAGGGAATGGCAGCCCACTCTAGTGTTCTTGCCTGGAGAATTTCACGGGCAGAGCAGCCTGGTGGGGCGCTGGTCCGTGGGGTCGCTAAGAGTCAGACACGACTGAGCACACACATGCATACAGTTTCTATAAAAGGTAAAGCATGCCTCATGTGCTCTTTCATGGAGTAGACAAAGTCACGTGCAGCGATTGCAGCTGGCCTTTAACAGGTATATACCATGAGCTGAGAACGGCATCTTTGTTGTCCTCAGCACTCACAGTAACCTGCCAGGCAGGCTTTATTAACCCGGGGGGTAGAGCAGGGGCGATCAATACCCTGCCAGGTCAGACAGGCAGTAAGTGCCATGGCGCAGCTTGGTCTTGGAATCAGTCTGATTCCAAGCCAGTTCTCTTAAAACTATCATGTAGCCTCTTCTAAAGTGAATTTTATGTTGAATTTACTAGGTCCCCGACACAATATCTAAGATGTAAGGAAATTATGAGCAAATTGGCCAAGCACACCAATTTGGTGTTCAGGACCTGGCACAGGCAGTTCAGAGTGCTCTCATGTTGCAGGGGTGTGATGGGTCTGTACGTCAGGGAGCTGTGGGAGCTGGGAGAGTCCTTTGGCCCAGACCTACCTGATTGATGGTGTGGTGCGCTTCTTTAAAGAAGGTTTTCTTTATACGGTTTTCTTAAACATCAGGTTTGTTTCTGATGACGACCTCAAAATAGTATCAGAGAACCCAAATTGGTGACTTTGTTATTATGTTTTGTTATCCATTATTAGTGCCTGAGTGTCAGCTTTTTTTTTTTAATTGGCATTTAGTCGCTCCCTTGGACTGCAAGGAGATCAAACCAGTCAGTCTTAAGGGAAATCAACCCTGAATACTTGTTGGAACGAATGATGCTGAAGTTGAAGCTCCAGTGTTTTGGTCATCTGATACGAACAGCCGACTCATTGGAAAAGTCCCTGATGCTGGGAGAGATTGAGGGTAGAAGGAGTAGAGGGCATCAGAGGATGAGATGGCTGGATGGCATCACGGAGGCAGTGCACTAGAACTTTGGGAGATGGTGAGGGTCAGAGAGGCTTGGCATGCTGCAGTCCATGGAGTCTCAGAGCCAGACACATAGTTGCTTTACAGTGTGTGCTGGTTTCTGCTGTAGAACGCGGTGGCTCGGCCGTGTGTGCGCGTGTCCCCTCCTCCCGGACCTCCCCCGTCCTGGCCGTCTGGAGTGCAGCGCTGAGCTCCCTGCTCGCTGTTTTCACGTGGTCATGCATCTGTGTCAAACCTAACGTCCCGATGTACCCTCCCTTCCCTTCCCCACTGGGTCCACACGTCCTTACATCTTCATCTCTTTCTGCCCTGGGGCTAGGTTCATCTGAACTAGAGAGAACCGTGTACCCCAGTGTTCACTGCAGCACTGAGATCTGGATGCATACACACGCATGTGAGATCTAGAAGAGCGTGCCAGCTTTTTAATTCTAGAAAGATGGACACACAGCTGGGACTCAGTGCTGTCCTCCAGTGTGTGGGCATGCATGCTCAGTTCCTTCAGTAGCGTCCGGCTCAGTGACCCTGTAGCCTGCCAGAATCCTTCGTCCGTGGGGATTCTCTAGGCAAGAATTCTCTAGGTTGTCGTGCTCTCCTCCAGGGGATCTTCCTGACCCAGGGATCGAACCCAGGTTTCCTGCCTCTCCTGCATTGCAGGCAGACTCTTTACCACTGAGCCACTGGGGAAACCCATTTTCCAGTGTACCGTTGCTTATTTGTACATTGTTTCCACCCCTTCAACATTCAGTTTTTACTCTCGTATCTGGTTTATTTTTCATCCTCTCTATTCTTACCTGGTTCCCGTTTTACCCTCTCTGTCTTCTTTTTTCTTTCAGTTTTCCTTTCGTAGTCACCACTGTCTTTTGTCCTGACTACCATTTTATCTTCCATGCTGGCCTTCGACTCCTGTGCCAGGCAGTGCTGAGTCCCGTCCTTGAGTTTCCTCATATTTTCCATCCTCTTTGTCTAGAAATCCCCCTGCCCCCACTCAGTGAAGTGTGACTTTTGTCAACTGCTTTCACTTAGTAAATTGTTGGATGTTCTTTGCTGCTGCCTACTGAGCTTAGATAAAATTTGAGCTTCAAGAGTGCTGGACATTTCTGTCTTTAAGAAATACGGGTAACTGCATTTTCTATTTTCCACTTCTCTCAGCTTCACTTTCCTGAGGTGATAGTTCTATTACCAGTGGAAAGGCTCTTGCACTGTGAATAATCTGAGTATATTTTACTCTGAGTAATATTTTGTTTGCTGCACAAAGGCTTTTGACCAAAAAAAGTGACATCCAGTCACTGACCAAGCCATAGCACTCCAGAGGAATAGACGTCTGTTTTCAGGTCTTTCTCCAGGATCGTTTAGTCTGGCAGAGGTCTTGTCTGTGTGGATGTCCAAGTTGATCTTGGAAATAGATAAGTGCACTGGTAGTCAGAAACCAGCAAACAAACGGAGATCATGACAGAAGGGAACCACCTAACAAGACACCTCCATGTGCTTGCCATGGCCACACTTCACAAGTCTAGAGGAAGGCAAGACTCGTAATTTCAGCCATCTCTTCATCACATTTCAATTCAGTTCAGTCGCTCAGTCGTGTCCGACTCTGCGACCCCACGGACTGCAGCATGCCAGGCCTCCCTGTCCATCACCAGCTCCCAGAATGCACCCAAACCCATGTCCATCGAGTCAGCGATGCTACCAGGAAAGCCCATCTCTTCATTTAGCTTCTTTTTAAAATAAAAAATGGCAGCTATGAGGATTCAGTTTGAGAGAGCTTTCTTTTCTCTCTCTGATTTTTTTGGTGTCTGTGCTTTTCTTTAATTCTCTCCATTTGCCTTTAATTTTTGCCCTTTCTGTCTAGCCTGTCCCTGCCTTTAAATGCTTCTAAATATCAAGTCTAAATAAGGAAGAATGGCATATGTAACTGTGATGGAAGGGAAGCTTCAGTGTGTGGTCATCAGGGAAGAGCTCCTGGCACAGAAGTGTCCTGAGGAAGTTTGCACTTCTGCGGTTCATTTTGTGTGGTGTAAGTGTGTGACTTTGTGGCCTTGGGTTTAAGGCTCACCAGCTCTTCCGTGTTCATGTGTCCTTGCCATTAAGGAAGTCAGATCTGATGGGAGAGAGCAGGGAATAGTTGTGAGTCCAAATTCCCGCATCTGTTCGCATTTTCTTTTTCTTTCTGCTTGTGTTACTTCTCAGTTCGTGTGAGCGCAGCAGAAAGCGTCTGGGGGAGGGCAGAGAGCCGTGGGAGCCAAGGCGCCATCGTATCCGTGGTGACTCTGGGAGCTCCTCCCCACGTCTGGTCACATCCTTTCCAGAAATGGGCCCACTTGGAGGTGCATCTAAGCTTTGTCACTGTCGCCTGCCTGGGCTTCTTGGCTGATTCATGTGGGGGCTCTGATTGTCGGCTGCTGAAGCACCATCTGCGTGCAGAGACACGGGGCTCGTGCTGCGAACGGCACGGCACACCGCAGAGCCGGAGAGAGCAGCGCCTTCTCACATGTGTCTGTTTAGTGTGGGGAAAGTGGAGGAACACAAATGAGACAAGTTCCTGTTTAGGCCTTCATGATATATAGTCAAGACCAGCGTTTTCTTCTATATTTTCCCCTGGATCTCTCCATTTAAGCACTTTAAATTGAAAAACACTTTCGGAGAACTTTGGCGTTAGTAGATGGAGTTGAGTTAGTAGATCAAGATTCTGTGAGACTCACAGGGCTCAGGGAGCCTGCATTTGTTATTGGGTGTTTAGTCACTGAGCTGTATCTGACTCTTTGTAACCCCATGCACTGTTCCTGCCAGCCTCCTCTGTCTGTGGGATTTCCCAAGCAAGAATAACTGGAGTGGGTTTCTATTTCCTTCTCCATGGATCTTCCCGACCCAGGGATCAGACCCGTATCTCCTACATTGGCAGGCAGATTCTTTACCGCTAAGCCCCCAGGGAAGCCCAAGAATGTGTTCATGATTTTAAAAATCTGTAGTGACATTCTTAGCAACAGGCTAATGACTAAAAACAATAATGATATTGTTATAGAAAGTTAATTGAGATGTAATGCTTATAATAAGAATTTGCTAGAAAAACTTTATCTATTTTGTGACTCACTACGTTTTTGTTTGTTTGTTTTCTGGAGAAATTCTTTTATCTTTGATTCTACTGATTTTCAAAATAAGGACTGGATAAAGAACTTGCCCCTAACATAGTGATAGTCATTGATGTAGCATTGCATGGGCTGAAAATAATCCCGATAGTCTGCAAGTCTTCACCAGCCTGACGACTGCTTAGCCGGAGCAGGCGGTGCTGCCTGTGTTCAGAGAGGGCAGTGGCCCCGCGCCAGCGCTCCTGCCTGGAGAATCCCAGGGACGGGGGAGCCTGGTGGGCTGCCGTCCATGGGGTCGCGAAGAGTTGGACACAACTGAGCGACTTCACTTTCATACTTTGGAGAAAGAAATGGCACCCCACTCCAGTGTTCTTGCCTGGAGAATCCCAGGGATGGGGGAGCCTGGTGGGCTGCCGTCTGTGGGGTCGCACGGAGTCGGACACGACTGAAGCGATTTAGCAGCAGCAGCAGCAGCTACCTATATTGGTGAGAGTTCTGCGTAGACAGTGTATAAAGAGATAGAGCTCAGTGTGTAAATTGTATTTGCATTTGTATTATTTTCCTTATTTTTGTGAAGCCTATTCCCTTGTCTATAGAGATTTCTTTTATGTCATCCTGACTTTGCTGATTAAATGACTATACACAAAGACTCATGCACACATTCGCGGTGGTAATGTGTGCGTCTCTGATGTGCAGGGGCACGCTCTGCTCTGCACGGGTGGTGTTTCCGTGTGCCTTTTCTGCACCATCGTTCCTGCCTCTGACCATCCTCCAGAAGCGCCTTGGGTTCTGGCAGCGTTTCTGAGCCGGTCTCCCCGCCCACAGCGGCGCCGGCTGTCCACTAGCTGGGAGGAGGGGCGCCGCCAGTCCCCACAGGGCCGGGCGGCTCTGCCTCAGCAGATGGTCAGTCAGCTTTTGCTTTTCCCAGGCCTGTCACCTGCAGAACTCCGACAGGTGCTCTGCTACTTACTTTTCTCTAAAAAGAAGCAGAAAAGGGGAACACAATGCCAGTTCAAAATAGCCAGCAGCTTCATTGTTGATAAGAGTGAAACATGATATTTTAAAACAAGGAAAAGAACAGAAATGAGCATAGCACGTTTACTAAAATGCTTCACTGTGATAATCTTGATAGCATTTATTTTATGGAAGTCTAAAAAGATAATTAAAAAATATCTACTGAGTAGATTTTGTACATTTTTTTTCATTTTTCAAAAATGTGTGCCAGAAATTTCCAGTTTAATTTTCTAATTTTGTGTTCCTATATGCACACTGATATTTCATCTGATTTTCAAAGTAAGGACTGGATAAGGAACTTGCCCTTAACACAATGATAGTTATTGATGTAGCATTGCCGCTTTTGCCATTATCAAACTCCATTAAGCTTTATAATGACAGGTCAGTTCATTATTTTAATAATTTCCAAATAAATTTCAGTTATTTAAATAATAAATTTCTTTTCTTTTCACCTGGAAAGCATTTCCGAAGACTTATGCTGCTCAGATACAGAACTCTTGGCAAAACGGTCAGGTCAAGGTCTGAACATTTAATCTGGCCTATGAAAGCTAGGAGCCTAGTGTGAGTGCTGTTCTTCTAGACTATTTCTGCACACATAGATGGGAGGGACTCCAATTCTGTTCTCAAATGTAGTCAAGGTCCGTTTTGGAAGTTGAGGGCAAGGGCTTTAGTTCTGTCTCTTGGGATGTAACTGGCTATGTTGCTACATCAGATTAACTCATTTTATGAGACTGACACAAAAAGAGAGGCTGACAGAGAATGAGAATCAGGGTGGGGAGCCTGTGAGAACCAAAAGGAGGTCACTGTGGGCAGACCCTGCGGGAGGCTGGTGTGGACCCTGGCCCTGGGACCCTCGCGTTGAGGGCTGCAAGGTGACCGCAGATCTCTCTTCTGGAATCCTCTTCTAGACTGTGAGCAGGGTTGACACCCTTGATGAAACACAAGGAACAGATGTGTTTAACTCCATCTTACTTTGTGATGACATGAACTCATGTTAACATCAAAATACAAATTTTAAACTGTGGCAGAAATATATGATGTTCATGTAAGGTATGAAAAATTAGATTTTCAGAGAGAAACTGAGGAACCAAGAGATTACTTTCTCTCAGGATTCAGAAATCCCTTCTCAGAAATACATCTGCTCACTCCATCTCCTCTTAAGTCCATAGATTGCCAGCATCTACTGGGAGAGGGATTGTCGCTGCTAATTAATCACTCACCGTTGCACCAGTGCTGGCCTCCACAGTCCTTTAGGTGATGCTGGTAAAAATGAAACTAAGTATGTGGCTCGCTGAATAATGAAGCCACTGGCCTCAGCTCCCTGTTTTCCTCTGAGGCGGTAGCTCCTAGGGGCTGTTTCGGTAGCCTTTGCAGCTGCTTGTGTTGACGTTGAGGGCCCGCATCAGGTGCTGGAGGGGGGGACCTGAAGCTCCCTGTAGCAATAACACTGCAGCGGGCTCGGTGGCCATGAAAGAGCCCGACAGAGCCTCAGTTTCCCTGAAGTTGCACCTTGTCCGACCTTTACTTAGAACTTTGAAAAACAAAATCAGAGTGCTTTTTGTGTCTTCTAACTTGGGGCTCATTACTGGAATTCCCTGATGTAAATGAAGGGCATTTCTGATCGACTTTATTGGAGGTCTGATAGCACAGTGGGGAGTTTATCTGACCTGCTCATGATGGCCATTTCCTCTGGCTCGTGAGTGACCGTGAGCTGCCCAGCTCACACTCCCAGTACCCCCGTCAGATTTACTCACTTGGTTAGCTGAGAGTAGAGAACTTCCACCAAACAATTATATTTCTCCTCATGAAGAGAAGATGTTGCAGCAGTCTTGGTTGTGATCTGAGTGTGTTTTCTTGGACCTATGCCCGGCAAGTTTATTTTTGTGTGGAGAGGCTGATTTTCTAATTTTCTGTATATTTCTTGGTAGAGTTTACCAAGCTGTTTATCTTTGCTGATAGCTTCAGCTAGCTCATAGTTTGAGTAAATGCAGTGGAGCCTTTAAAAACTTATTAGCTAAAGTTCCGTAAGCTCTCTATTGCCCTCTTTTAGAATATTTCTACAGCACCTTAGCTCAGCCTGTCTTGGGAATGAAGACAAGAGCTGAATTACATTTGTATCCCCAGAGTCCCAAACTGTGTTTGTAAAGTTCCCATTATTGATTTCTTTTTAGCCTCGGAAGCTTTGCATTTATGGATTCATTGTATCATCATCATCTTATGATCATTTGGAGTCTCTGATGGTGTTCTCATTAAAAGCTCACTTCCTTGTTACCAGCACTGTTTTACCAGCCTCCTCAGGGTATTTTTGGCTATGTGGGTGATGGATTGAAATCTGCATGCAGTATTGCAGGAACTGATTTTGAAGCTGAGTATAAAGATTAAAAATGATCGTTTTAAAGTAAGTTTTCTCATCCTTAGAACACAAACACATGCACATTCCATATATAGTCATATATATTTTTATGTTGACTAATAATTCTTTCAAAACTGAGTGCAGCCCGGGGAAAAATGGCAGCAACTAATGGATCCTCTTTGTGTAATTTGAAGTATAGGAAAAAAAAAAGTGATTTTAACCCAGCTATCCCCAAAGTTCTTACTGAGCTCGTGATATTCATGGGAAGAATCCTGAAGGCGAAATGGGCAGGTTTCCAACAGTCCATTGGGGGTGACAAGGACCTGTGTCCTCTAGAGGATGGGACGTGGGTAAAGGGAGACTGCCCTGAATTCTCTTCACCATGTCGTGACAGTGACCCGCATGTATTGCTCCATGTAATTAGAAGATGTAATTTTTAAAATTACATAGCCATATGTGTGATCTCCTAATTGTTCTGGTACCCATTTAGAAAGTGTGATTCACAAAATTTCCATTGTATAAAACTAATTAAAAGTATTTCAAAAGAACTTCACATTATCAAAGTATTTCCCGTGACATTCATTTAAGTGTGAACTCCTTTACATGAAAGAGGGATTTTATAGATCGTTAACAAGTTGACAGTAGAAGTTCTGGGAGTAGAAGAATATGAAACTGATGTGTTAGGAAGCAGTGCCGACTGAAGATCGATCAAAAGCGACATAAAGTATTCCTAAAGCCTTTAGATGAATTATGGAGAAAGTAGCTCAATTTATAAGCCATTTTGCAAAAAGCTATCAATTATATACTCTTGTACATTGTCTATAAATTCTTTTAATATTACCATAAATAATAGCTGAAAAAAATTTTAAAGGACAAAATAAGTGTATCTCCTTTTTTGTTTTATGGCTAACAGTCTTGAAGGAAAAATCAGTCCACTTGTTTTCTCTTCATCTTGGTCTCTCATTCTTTTCTCCACCTGGGTCAATCTTGATTCTGTCCTGTCCTGTAGGCCACCAGGCTCCTCTGTCCATGGGATGCTCCAGGCAAGAAAACTGGCCTGGGTAGTCGTTTCCTTCTCCAGGGATCTTCCCAACCCAGGGGCTGAACCTGGGGCTCCTGCACTGCGTGCGTAGTCCTTGCTCTGAGGCACCAGGGAAACTGATCCGGCCCTGCCCGGTTGGTTCAGCTAGCTCAGCGCAGCCGCTCAGCCGCGTCCCACTCTCTGCCACCCCATGGACTGCAGCACGCTGGGCCTCCCTGTCCATCACCAGCTCCCGGAGTTCACTCAAACTTGTGCCCATTGAGTGGGTGATGCCATCCAGCCATCTGATCCTCTGTCATCCCTTCTCCTCCCGCCTTCAATGTTTCCCAGCATCAGGGTCTTTTCTTTCCCTACTAGGTCACTAAAACTTACACACTTAAGTCTCCTTTTATTAGTGAAATTTAACAGAACTGTTTCTATTGTTTATGTTTGTTGACTTCTTTCTGGCATTTAATGGCTTTGATCTTACAAAACATTTTCTGTTGGCCCCCTACACCTGTCTCTGGTGAAATCTCCTCCCCCCTCACCGGCCCTCCCCTCGCCTTCGCTGGTGCTCCCTTCTTCGTTTCTCCCTGGAATGTAGGCGCCCCCCAGCCTCCTTGTCTTCATCTGCAGCTCTTGCTTGGCAATCTTATATGTGCCAATATTTTTGGTTATAACTCAGTATTCTTATTTTGAATATGTGTCTGATTTTCTAAAGTAAATTCTCTAAGGAAAGGGAGGTCAGGAGACTATAGTCAGGAAGAAATCTGTCTAAAGTGTAAGCAAACAATTTTAAATCCGTATTGGTTAGATGGGTAAGCAAAATCTAAAAGGTAAATAATGACCCACTTAACTTGCTTTCATGTGGCTTTTCATATTTCATCAATAACAGTGAAATGGGTTGTGCAATAGGGCAGGTACCATTATTAATACAATTTATATATATTTAGCCTAATAATATGCTACAATTGTGAATAATTTCCCTCTTAGGTTATGTCATTTTGAGGAGAAATGAAAAAGCACTTCAAAATAAATGCTTTGCAATTATCACTCTGTTTGTTAAAGGTGTATGCATTTAGCACACAGGCAAATATTTGTGATTTGATTGATTTGTATTATGGCTTTCTCTTTACTGTGGAAGTACCTATTAGGATAAGTCTTTTTTGTAGTGTGGGCAATAATAATTTAGCACTCTAGCTGGATTGTTTCTAGTATAAGCAGATCACATGAATCCAGAAGGCAGGTAAGTTAAAGCAGGCAGAGCAGTAAGACGACAAAAAGAGATCACAGTTCAGCGTCACTGCCTCTCTAAGAGGCGCGCTTCCAAGGGTGACTCTTGGCTACACCAGATGATTTTTCTTTTTCACTTGGTGGAAACGGTCTTTGACTTAGTTTCCCATGTCTGCTATGTGAAGTCAATTTCATAAATATAGCCAGTGATTTCAAGGCAGTATTGATCTTTTAATTATATCACATATATCATAATTTTCATTGTGACCTGACATTTTATATAAAGTTTGCATGAACTGGGGAACATAAAGGAAATATATGAGCTCATCAGGGTGCTGAGTGGAATGGTCAGGAAAGCCTGTCTGGGGACAGTCAGTAACTGGGACTCTTTAGGAAACACTGTGGTTCACTCCTTCTGTGGCTGTTGGTGCTCAGGGCTTGTTCACCACTGCCGTTCTTTCCCGCCACATTGCTCTGCACTAGGCTGCCTCTCCAGACCCCATCAGCGGCTCTCTCTCTGTCTCAGCCCAATTCCAAGCAAGCCTCTCCCATCTCAGATGCATTATAGCAGTTTTTTGGCCTCTCTAATACGTTATTTTTTACAGACTTAAGTGTTTAAAAATGTGAACCAGACCACATTGTTCTTAATGTCTGTAAAACGCTCCCTTTGCTTCCCAGAGTACTCAAAATAAATTCCAAACTGTGACACTCAGAGCTCAGTGCCCCCTACACTATGCCCACCCACCTGAGTCCTCACTTCTTACCACTCTCCCCTGGGCCACAGGCCCAGGCACGCTGTCTTTTCTGTCTCTCGAACCTGCCAAGCCTATTACTGCTCCTTCTCCCTGGACAGCTTTGCCACCGGATCTTTGTGTGGCAGGCTTATTATTCCCAATCGTCTCTCAGAACAAATGTCCTCTCATCAGTGAGGATTCTCTGACTACCCAGTCTGTGTTAGTCCCCTTTCTTCCATTCTGGTTTAATTTTCACTTTAATACTTACAGTTACCTGGAAATTCTCTGGTTTGTCTCCTTGTTTCGCTTAGTGAATTGCTTTGAGACTATAAGCCCCATGAAGGCAAAGATCTTGCCTGTAATTATGTACTGCTGCAGCCAAAGTGCCGAGAATGCTCCTAGAACGTTGATATGTTCAGTAGAAACTTGAGTGAGTTAATTACTCAGTTTTCTAAGTAAATATAACTTATTGATGTCCTACTGTCTGCCAGGTCCAATGCAATGTTGATTGCGAATCAAAAATGAGTTTTGCATGGGTCTATACCTAGATAGCTTACTGGCTGGTTTGTGTCTTTATCTGGGCATTTGCTTATCAAGCTGTCTTTTAAGGTTTATATTTTACTTTGGAGAATCAAATGCATTGATGATATTCATGGGTAGTCAGATAATTTTGGTCCTCTAAGTATGCATGCATGCCAAGTCGCTTAGTCAAGTGCAACTGTTTGTGACCCGTGGACTGTAGCCCGCCAGGCTTCTCTGCCCATGGGATTGTCCAGGCAGGAACACTGGAGTGGGTTGCCATCCGCAGGGGATCCTCCCAACCTGGAGATCGAACTCCTATCTTTCATCTTCTGCATTGGCAGGCAGGCTCTTTATCACTAGCGTTATCTGGGAAGCCCTTATAAGTATACTCGATGTCTGTTTCCAAGGACTCTTAAAATTTAGCTCCTCTCATTATACACATATTATTTATTCACTTTAATAAGGCTTTATCCAGCAGGCACACACTCAGGCTTTTTACTGCTTATTATGGAGTGTACACATGAGAGTAAGATGCTTGCCCTGACTTCAAGGAATGTGAAATTTTGTAGGGAGAGATAAACTTTATAGTCTGATAAACATGAAATAAAGATGTATCATATAAATTTCACTAAAAAGACAACAAATGACACAGAAAAAGGAGCAGTCACACGGCACGCAGAGAGGAGATGAACAGGAAATGCTCCTTCAATAGATGAGTTTCCTCTTGGGTTTTAATAACTGTGTCAGTTTTGACAGATGGAGGAAATGGCACATATAAAGGAAATGGCAAGGGAAGTCAAAGGAGTTTCCAGATGGAAGTTCTGGAACAGACCTCTAGCTGGAAGCCCTGAAAGGTTTTGGTAGGTGAGGGAGCCCCTGCGGTTTTCTGAGCTGGGGAGAGTGTCTCAGCAGTGCCGGCTAGATGTCTTTTAGCAGGATAGATTGGAGTGAAGACAGAGTAGAGCAGGCAGACCAGTCATTAGCAGCCCTTTGTGAAAGGAAGTCCAGAGGAAATGGAATAATGGTGGTAGTTTCCCTAAATAAATATTTTTAGGACACATGTGGAGACACCATTCTGTACCCACAAGGGACATGTTTATCCTGAATTAGAGTTGATCCATTCTTCAGACCTAGGTTTTTTTACCTTTTATACTCATGAGCCTTAGAAAGCATCACTACGAATAAAGCTAGTGGAGGTGATGGAATTCCAGTTGAGCTGTTTTAAATCCTGAAAGATGATGCTGTGAAAGTGCTACACTCAATATGCCAGCAGTGGCCACAGGACTGGAAAAGGTCAGTTTTCATTCCAATCCCTAAGAAAGGGAATGCCAAAGAATTCTAAACTACCGCACAATTGCACTCATCTCACATGCTAGTAATGCTCAAAATTCTCCAAGCCAGGCTTCAGCAATATGTGAACCATGAACTCCCTGATGTTCAAGCTGGTTTTAGAAAAGGCAGAGGAACCAGAAATCAAATTGCCAACATCTGCTGGATCATGGAAAAAGCAAGAGAGTTCCAGAAAGACATGTATTTCTGCTTTCTTGACTATGCCAAAGCCTTTGACTGTGTGGATCACAATAAACTGTGGACAATTCTGAAAGAGATGGGAATACCAGACCACCTAACCTTCCTCTTGAGAAATCTGTATGCAGGTCAGGAAGAAACAGTTAGAACTGGACATGCAACAACAGACTGGTTCCAAATAGGAAAAGGAGTGTGCCAAGGCTGTATATTGTCACCCTGCTTATTTAACTTATATGCAGAGTACATCATGAGAAATGCTGGACTGGAAGAAACACAAGCTGGAATCAAGATTGCCAGGAGAAAGATCAATAGCCTCAGATATGCAGATGATACCACCCTTATGGCAGAAAATGAAGAGGAGCTAAAAAGCCTCTTGATGAAAGTGAAAGAGGAAAGTGAAAAAGTTGGCCTAAAGCTCAACATTCAAAAAACGAAGATGATGGCATCCGGTCCCATCACTTCATGGGAAATAGATGGGGAAACAGTAGAAACAGTGTCAGACTTTATTTTTATTTTTCTGGGCTCCAAAATCACTGCAGATGGCCACTGCAGCCATGAAATTAAAAGATGCTTACTCCTTGGAAGAAAAGTTATGAGCAACCTAGATAGTATATTCAAAAGCAGAGACATTACTTTGCCGACTAAGGTCCGTCTAGTCAAGGCTATGGTTTTTCCTGTGGCCATATATGGATGTGAGAGTTGAACTGTGAAGAAAGCTGAGTGCTGAAGAATTGATGCTTTTGAACTGTGGTGTTGGAGAATACTCTTGAGAGTCTCTTGGACTGCAGGGAGATCCAACCAGTCCATTCTGAAGATCAACCCTGGGATTTCTTTGGAAGGACTGATGCTAAAGCTGAAACTCCAGTACTCTGGCCACCTCATGTGATGAGTTGACTCATTGGAAAAGACTCTGATGCTGGGAGGGATTGGGGGCAGGAGGAGAAGGGGACGGCCGAGGATGAGATGGCTGGATGGCATCACTAACTCGACGGACGCGAGTCTGAGTGAACTCCGAGAGATGGTGGTGAACAGGGAGGCCTGGTGTGCTGCAATTCATGGGGTCGAAAAGAGTCGAACACGACTTGAGCAACTGAACTGAACTGAACTGATGATACTCATGAGCTATCTCTTCCTATAGGTTACATCAGGAATAGATTTTGGAGTCCATTTTAACTGTTCTTATGGGTTTGAAGGCATGTTCACTATTTCTGTGAATCTTCAAAGTGTTTCACAGTTTTGGCAGAGTTGAAACATCCAGACTTGAATTTGGTCTTTATTTCTTATGAGTTCTGTCTTGCTGTTCATTAGGTCTTCAGTTGGCATAGTTGGACTCATTTTCTATGTAAGTCTCTTTCTCCATCCCCCTCTTCTAAGACACACACACACACATCACACACAGCAGATTGAATCATACTTGTCTCAGAAATATTTTGCCATACAAATCACACGTCTACCCCTGTGATGTTCTGTTTATATATTGCATCCATAGATTTTAGTTGAGCGATGTACCAGTTTATTGATACCATTAGCCCCAGGTAAGAGTGTCAAAGTGCTAAATCAACGATATGTTTCAGTTCCTACCTCATTTGAATTCTTGGAATATTTGAAACTGATGACCATTCTCTCCTTGAAACACTTTTTTCCATTAGTTTCCATGATATAATATCCTCTCTGTTTTCTTTTACCTTTGCCTGTTAGTAAAGTATTCTGTACTTGTCTGTTAAATATTGATACTTCCCAAAACCTAGTAAAAAAGGAGAGTGAAGAAGTTGGCTTGAAACTCAGCATTAAAAAAAAA
>SJYF01000297.1:270347-287157 GCA_006410515.1 Procapra przewalskii | reverse complement strand
ACTAGGATCAGGGCATCTCGCCCCATCACTTTATGGCAAATAGATGGAAAAAGTGGAAGCAGTGACAGATAATATTTTCTTGGGCTCCCAAATCACTGCATACAGTGACTGCAGCAGAAACTATAACATGCTTACTCCCAGGAAGAAAAGCTATGACAAACCTAGACAGCATTTTAAAAAGCTGAGACATCACTTTGCCCACAAAGGTCCGTCTAGTCAAAGCTATGGTTTTTCCAGTAGATGTGTGTGAATGTGAGCTGGACCATAAAGAAGGCTGAGCACTGAAGAATTGATGCTTTCGAACTGTGTTGTTGGAGAAGATTCTTGAGAGTCCCTGAGACAGCAAGGAGATCAAACCAATCCATTCTAAAGAAAATCAGTCCTGAATATTGACTGTGTGGATCACAATGAACTGTGGAAAATTCTGAAAGAGATGGGAATACCAGACCACCTGACCTGTCTCTTCAGAAACCGTATACAGGTCAGGAAGCAACAGTTACAACTGGACATGGAGCAACAGACTGCTTCCACATAGGAAAAAGAGTACATCAAGGCTGTATATTGTCACCCTGCTTATTTAACTTATATGCAGAGTACATCATGCGAAACGCTGGGCTGGAGGAAGCACAAGCTGGACTCAAGATTGCCGGGAGAAATAATTAATAACCTCAAATATGCAGATGACACCACCCTTATGGCAGAAAGTGAAGAGGAGCTAAAAAGCCTCTTGATGAAAGTGAAAGAGGAGAGTGAAAAAGTTGGCTTAAAGCTCAACATTCAGAAAACTAAGATCATGGGTTCTGGTCCCATCACTTCATGGGAAATAGATGGGGAAACAGTGGAAACAGTGTCAGACTTTATTTTTTTGGGCTCCAAAATCACTTTGGATGGTGACTGCAGCCATGAAATTAAAAGATGCTAACTCCTTGGAAGGAAAATTATGACCAACCTAGATGGCATATTGAAAAGCAGAGACATTACTTTGCCAACAAAGTTCCATCTCGTCAAGGCTGTGGTTTTTCCAGTGGTCATGTATGGATGTGAGAGTTGGACTGTGAAGAAAGCTGAGTGCTGAAGACCTGATGCTTTTGAACTGTGGTGTTGGAGAAGACTCTTGAGAGTCCCTTGGACTGCAAGGAGATCCAACCAGTCCATTCTGAAGGAGATCGGTCCTGGGTGTTCATTGGAAGGACTGATGGTGAAGCTGAAACTCTAATACTTTGGCCACCTGATGCAAAGAGTTGACTCATTTAAAAAGACCCTGATGCTGGGAGGGACTGGGGGCAGGAGGAGAAGGGGATGACAGAGGATGAGATGGTTGGATGGTATCACTGGCTCAATGGACATGGGTTTGGGACTCCGGGAGTTGGTGATGGTCAGGGAGGCCTGGTGAGCTGCATTCCATGGGGTTGCAAAGACTCGGACACAACTAAGTGACTGAACTGAACCTAACTGAAAGGAAATCAGTCCTGAATAGTCACTGGAAGCACTGATGCTAAAGCTGAAAGTTCAGTACTTTGGCCACCTGATGTGAAGAGCTGACTCATTGGAAAAGACCCTGCTGCTGGGAAGGATTGAAGGCAGGAGGAGAAGTGGATGACAGAGGATGAGATGGTTGGATGGCATCACCAATGCAATGGACATGAGTTTACACTGTCTCTGGGGGACAGTGAAGGACAGGGGAGCCTGGCGTGCTGCAGTCCGTGGGGCTGCAGAATGGAACCTGACTTAATGACTGAACAGCAACAGCAGAAGCCTCGTCCTCTTCTCTTCTGGTTCTGCCTGCTGTCCCAGCTGTTATCTTCACTCCCCTTTTTTTTGCCAGTAGGATGCTCTTTAGGTTGGCTCCTAAGTCCTTTTGAAATGACCCTGATAGTCTTTGATAGCTTCTTTGTTACCTCCTTTGTTAAGATATTCTAGGCTCTTCTTATATATATGTTTCCTGTCCCAGACCTGGGATCAATCGTTTATCCAAAAAGTTCTGTTGTTTTAAAGTGGTAAATGCTGTTTCAGGATCATAATTTGGGCCCAGTAGTGCTTGTTGAGACAGAATTTTCCATTGTTTCTAGGCTTTTCCATTTTATATATATAATAATTATATATTGAACCTAGGTCTCCAACACTGCAGGCAGATTCTTTACCAGCTCAGCCACCAGGGAAGCCCATGAATACTGGAGTGGGTAGCCTATCCCTTCTCCGGGGGATCTTCCTGACTCAGGAATGGAACTGGGGTCTCTTGCATTGCAGGTGGATTCTTTACCAACTGAGCTCCCAGGGAAGCCCATATATATAATAAACATATGTAAATTAATACTAATACTCATAATTCAGATTTAGGACTATGTGGCTCTTATTTTATCTCTTGTATATTACATCTGTGTTTTCCTTTTTCTGTATTGAGAATCTTGGTTCTGAAGGGTGCAGGAGATACTAGAATTAGAATACCCCATATTACGAACACAGTGTCCTCAGAGTAAATTCTAGCACTGTCACCACTAGTATGACTTACATGTTGCATTTGATTCAGGAGGTGTTGGCAAGAATACTGACTGTGTTGTGCACGTAGTATTCTAGCTGCTTTAGAAAGTCACAGACCGCCGTGCGATTTGTGTAACAAACAGTACTGACTAGTAGAAGTGGCTTTTCCTCGGCATTCTCTTCTCTAACCATGAGGTTGCCAGTGGTTTCCAAGAAAAGCCCCGTGGGAAGTCCACCCTCGGCACGTCGAGTGCCATCGTTAGGCCCAGTGTGCTTCACTGTCGGAGGCACCTGATGAGGCTGGAAGCAGGCCCTTGGAAGCTCATTCTGATGCCTCCTCTTGTCGTAAAGGGAGCTTCCAGATTCATGAAATTGTTAGGTCCATTAGGGATCAGCAGTTCTCCTTTTACATGTTTTTCTTCCAGTGAACATGGTACTGATTTTTTGTTTCTTGCTAAGGTATATTTTAATGAGTAATTCCTTGAAAGCTACTTTGAGAGGATCTTAATTGTCGTTCAAATAAAGATAGAGGTATGCTTGTGATAGAGCTAGAACAGAAAAGGGGTTTGATGGATTCAGATGGGAATGACACATACAAGTGTCCATCCTTTAGGAGAAAAGGGAAGCTGAGACAGATTCAAGTAGGAAAAGCGAGCTGGGGTTGTCACACCGGCAGGGTTTAGGGTTTCCAGCCCATGAAGGATCCCCACTCCGTTTTTTGTTTGTTTGTTTTAACACTGAATATTTTTAGAGAAGCCTTAGGTTCAGGGGCCTCCCTGGTGGTACTGGTAGTCAGGGCAGGAGACGTCAGAGGGGCAGGCTGGACCCCTGCGTTGGGAAGGTCCCCTGGAGGCAGGCATGGCAGCCTGCTCCAGTGTTCTTCCCTGGAGAATCCCATGGACAGAGGAGCCTGGCGGGCTACGGTCTGAAAGCAGGGTTGAAAGGAAGGTGCAGGGGTTTACCATATACGCTTCACTCAGCTTTACTGGGTAAACTGTTACATTGGATAAAGAAATCCTCCTATTTGCAGTAAATTAATGAAAAAGCAAGCTCTTTTGAACTTATGTGCAACAAGTTTTGGGGCAGCTTAACTCTGAAAATTTAAGTATGAAGGAAATGGGAATGGTGGTGGAAATCATACTGTTTACATTTATGCTGTGATTTAGTAGCTGAGAAGGCTGATGTGTGGTATGTGTCATGTCAAGAATAATTTCTTTTTGCTCCATATTAATGAGACATTACTCACTAGGCGTTCCTTTCTAGCTGCTTCTAAACTTGAAAGATACTAGAAATAAAGAAATGACATGTAGAACAGGAAAAAGTCGAATTAGGGAAACATAGGGATTCATTTAAAAAGAAAAATGATAGAAGTTAAATATATACATTTTCAATTACATCAGTTTAAGAAAGGATTTAGCATACAAATAATGATAAGCAGTAAAGGAAAAACCTAAAAGCAAGAATTATTTGATGATTTAAGAGGTATGCAACTAGGAGAAAATGAAATTAAAGTATTAGAAATTTAGTTTAAAAGTATTTTCATGTGTATCAATAATGATAACTTTAAAGAAATACTCTTCAGTGTTTCTATGCATTGAAATTGTAAATTTGCATGCTGTGTGCATGTTTGCCGAGAAATTGGAGATACTTAGAATGTCTTGTTTTTGAGCTGATTTGCCTTGAGTAGTGGAGTTTGTGCTGGGTTTGACTGAGGGGAATGGAAAAGGTAAGCCTTAAACTTGACTTTCTTGTGTATTATCTTCTGATTTAAATAACCTATTTTGGGTAGCTCAGTCTTTTTCAAGTAAAGTATTCAATCTCTTAGGTATTCCTTTCCTTCTTTAACTCTCCAAAGGGGCGTCCGGTGGTGTGAGGGATGGGACCGTTGGGAGTCACGTAACCAGTGCGCGGCCTTTGGCTGTTGCTGGGCCCTTGCTGTGCAGGGGCCAGCTTGGTTTGCTTTTGGGACTGGTGGCTGCTGAAGTCTGTCTGCCTGACTTACAGTGTGGGCTCCACGTGAGCGCGGACAGCTGCCACGCCGGGCCTGGGTTCTCTGCCGTAGCTCACAAAGCCCCTGCACACTGCTCATCTGGCCCCATTCCAGCCCCGCTGCAGAGCCCGCCTGCAGTGCAGGAGGCCCGGGTTCCATCCCTGGGCCGGGAAGATCCCCTGGAGAAGGAAATGGCAACATGCTCCAGTCTCTTTCCTGGAGAAGCCCATGGATGGAGGAACCTGGTGGGCTGCCTAACTTCCCCTTCCCGCTTCCCGCCCCATGAGCACCTTCTTGTCTTCTCCTGGGCCCCCTGCGAGCCCTCGTAGAGGACCCAGGGGTCCCGGAGCTCTAATTCAGCCTACCCATCGAGCCACGTTTTATCTTTTAGCTGCCCTAGTGAGTCTTCTTTGAGTGTCTCTCAACCCATAAACTCTTAGAGGGAATTTTGTGGTTTAGTCGCTCAGCAGTATCTGACTCTTGCAACCCCGTGGACTGTAGCCCGCCAGGCTCCTCTGTCCATGGGATTTCCCAGGCAAGAACACTGGAGGGGGTAGCCATTCCCTTCTCCAGGGGATCTTCCCAATGCAAGCATCTAACCTGCATCTCCCTTGCATTGCAGGCGGATTCTTTACCGTTGAGTCACTAGGGAAGCCCTTCACTGGGTCTTTTAGAAGAATTTCAGAATCACTGTTGCTTTCTTCTGTCCATGCTCCCTCCTGTCTTTCTTTTCAGTCCTCGTCTGTGTTATGCTGTAGGGAAGGCAACCGACATACAGATGCCAATGACGGTGTTAAGCATTTTCATATGTTAGGCAGCCACTTAATATGATTTTCACAAAGAATTGTGATTACTGTAATAATAATCAAGAGGTAGGCTGAAGCACAGAGGAGCTAAATAAATTTCCGAAGGACATACAGTTATTAAGTGTCAGGAACCTAGGTTTAAATCTAGATTTGAAAAATATGTTTTGGGACCATAATCATGAGAGACTACAGCTTAAGTTGGCATAAAACTTAGGATATTCATGTCCTGCACTGATTGCCATGATTGCAAATTAGAAATTAGATAATGTTACAGATTTCAGTTTTTGTAATTAAGATAATTACTTGGAAATGTTGTAAATAAAATTATTTAAGTTTTTCAACAAAGTTGCAAAATGTCTGAGTGCCAGATTGAAGGAATTAAATTCTTTAATGGGAAATGTGGTTTTGGTAGAAAGAAAGAGAGTCATGGGTATTTCCAAAGAGTTTACAGAAAACTTTTGAAGAAGTCATTGTTTTAAAAACGTTTTGTCATTTATCTGTGTATCTTTGTCTCTCTGCACAGTGTTTATGAAATAGTTGGCAGTAAGAAAACTAATTGTCTGGAGCCTCCCACACCCAATCCTTATATTGTGTCTATCACTTTTCCTCACTCTGATGCATTCAGGCATGATTTATGGGACCGTGGTCTCTAAGCTGTCAGTACACATCTAAAGGATTATTTTCTAATGAAGGTGCACAGGTTCTAGGTCTATTTCTGTGCTTCTCTGAGTCAGGAATCTTTGGAAGAGCTTCCTCACTGTGACTCACCTTTCTGTGAGCCTAGAAACTTTTGTCATGTTGGATACGGTATTGCGTAAGTAAATTGTATGACTGTCACTTTGCACAGATCCTCACTCAGATCCCATCATCACTTCTTTCTTCATCATGTGTTTCTTACTCTCTCCTGCTGACAGTATAACCCCTTTCACAGGACACACACACACACAAATGAAAGTCAGGTCGAATTTTCCAGAAAAGGTCACTTTTTATGAGTAATTATCATACTCATGTACCATTTATATAGAAATTTACTTGTAGTATTTCAAAAATCCCATCTGGAGAAGAGTATAGCCACAGCACTTGTTCTTTCAGGATACAACATTTTGCTGAATGGTTAAAGATGATCAGTATTTTTCTTTGTCTGATTTTCAATGTAACAAATAATACATGTATTCTTTCTCATTATAAAGAAATTAAGAACATGTAGATAGGCTTACTGAAATCTCTCTTGACTGCTTCTCCCATTCCACAGCTGTCCCCAGTGTGTTTCCCCTTTGGAGTGTATCCTTCCAGCTTTTAAAAACTGTGTTTTTGTACATACACACACAGGACACTTGAGCTTGTCTTGTGTTTGTCTTGGTTTTAATATGCTAGATGTTACGGACATGTACTACCCTGTACCTTTTTTGTTAGTCTCTGTGTTCTGCAGACTCTTATCAGGACGCACAGCTGCATGGCATCCAGTCAGCTGAAAGTGAAGTCCTGTGTCCTTACCTGATGGGATTGTGGAGTATGTGGCCCCATCTCTCTGTCTTCCTTACGCCCTCCTTTGCAGCCCCCTGGCTGTGCCTTAGTGTTTCTGGAACATGCTGAGCATACTTGCTTTCCCGGCTCCTGCGTGAAACGCCCATCCCTGGCTGTGTTCTTGCTTCTCTCCCTTACTTCATTCAGGTCTCCACCTGGAGACTCCTCTGCAAAGCTCTCTGCTGTTCCTCTCCATCTCCAGCTACCTCCAGTTCAGCTTCTCTCCTTTTTCTTTCTCTGTCTCTTCAGTCTGCATCTCCTTAACATGCTTTATTTTTCTTCCTAACACCTACACCTGCGTACACTAAACTCATTTCTTCATCGTCTGTTTTCCTCCACTACAACATAGAAGTTACTTTCAGAGTTTGTTCACCGATACATTCCCAAGACCTGTTAAAGTAGCTGGCCCCATAATTGGTGTTCAAAAGTATTTGTGAATAAATGATTAATATGCAAGTTTATTTAGCTCTTCCTTTCTGCTGGACATTTAGGATGTTTCCAAGGTTACATAATGACAAGCAATGTCAACTGAGTTTTTTCTTATCTGTCTACATGTATACAGTGAGTTATTTAGGGGGGATTCTGGTAAGGAGCATCATGAGAAATGCTGGGCTGGAAGAAGCACAAGCTGGACACAAGATTGCCAGGAGAAATATCAATAGCCTCAGATATGCAGATAACACCACCCTGATGGCAGAAAGTGAAGAGGAACTAAAAAGCCTCTTGATGAAAGTGAAAGAGGAGAGGGAAAAAGTTGGCTTAAAGCTCAACATTCAGAAAACAAAGATCATGGCATCCAGTCCCATCACTTCATGAGAAATAGATGGGGAAACAGTGGAAACAGTGGCAGATTTTATTTTTGGGGACTCCAAAATCACTGCAGATGGTGACTGCAGCCATGAAATTAAAAGATGCTTACTCCTTGGAAGAAAAGTTATGAGCAACCTAGATAGCATATTCAAAAGCAGAGACATTACTTTGCCGACGAAGGTCCGTCTAGTCAAGGCTATGGTTTTTCCAGTAGTCATGTATGAATGTGAGAGTTGGACTGTGAAGAAGGCTGAGCACCAAAGAATTGATGCTTTTGAAGTGTGGTGTTGGAGAAGACTCTTGAGAGACCCTTGGACAGCAAGGAGATCCAACCAGTCCATACTGAAGGAGATCAGACATGGATTTCTTTGGAAGGACTGATGCTAAAGCTGAAACTCCAGTACTTTGGCCACCTCATGCGAGGAGTTGACTCATTGGAAAAGACTCTGATGCTAGGAGGGATTGGGGGCAGGAGGAGAAGGGGACGACTGAGGATGAGATGGCTGAATGGCATCATGGACTTGATGGGCGTGAGTCTAGTGAACTCCGAGAGATGGTGATGGACAGGGAGGCCTGGCGTGCTGCGATTCATGGGGTCGCAAAGAGTCGGACACGACTGAGCGACTGAACTGAACTGGTAAGGAGCATCTCTGGGCTAACGTGTATTTTAACAGGCAGGGGAAATAGCCCTTTAAAAAGGCTGTTCCAGTGTGCACCCGCCCATGTGGAAGGGTATGTTTCCTTGTGTCTCATACACCTTGCCGGTCTGTATTTAACTTCTCAATATTTGTCTGTTAGGCAAACTGGAATTGGTTACTGAAGAAGAAAGTATGATTGCATAGGAAACCATTAGCTTCAGCCTTACAATTAATTTTCTTTTCAATATCATATCACTCTTTTCTTCTTCCTTGACTTATAAGGCAACCTGAAAGAGTTCGGCATATGCCGTTGGATGACAGAAGAGGCAGAGGGGTCCGTTTCTTATTCCCGGCCTTGGCTTTCACCAGTGAATGTGATTGCACTTGTTTCCTTGTAGCTTCCATGTTGAGTCAAGAGCGTTTCTTAGTTTGCTCTGTATTCTTAGTTTGCTGTGCGTTTTTTTTTTGTTTTAATTGGAGATGGGAGCTGTATAGTGTTGCCTGAGGTCCTCCTATAGGTTTTTTCCCCTTTTGTATGTATTATAGTGAATTGCATTAGAATATTTTTAGTATTGAAACACTGTTGCATTCTTGGAATAAATAGTTGGTCCTGGTGAAGTTGATTTGCTACTATTTTTATAGGATTTTTATAAATTGTATTGAAGTATAGTTGATTCAAGTTGCTGCTATTTTTCCTTTAAATTTTTTACTGTATGTTTGTGGAGAAAATTGACTTGTTTTCATATTGCCCTTGTTGGCTTTGGCATAGGAGTTATTTTAGCATTATAAAATGATTATGATAGCCTTTTCACTTTTTCCTTACCACAGAACAGTTGCTGCAAGCTGGAAATCATCTTCTGCTGAAAGGAGTATGGAAATTCATTCAAACTGTTTTAACAGCTAACTTTTTAGATATGTTTCATCTCTTCTATTGTTTTTGAACTTTTTAATGTCTCTTATTTTATGCCAATTTTGATAATGTTTTCCTAATAAAATTATTTGCCTCAATTTTCAAATGCATTGAGTAAAACTTCTCGTAGTGCTCTATCATTCTTATAACCCTCATAACCACTTTTAGTGTCCCTTTTTTTATTCTTTGTTTCTTCTCCCTTCCTCCTTTTTTTGAAATTGATTTGCCAAACCATCTGGATTTTATGTAAATACTTCTATTTTTAAGTGTTGGCAACTAATTTGATTTTTAAAAAAATTAACTGAATTGTCCTGACAAAATACTGGCACTGGCCAGATCTGAACTGCTAATGATTCAAAACTATAGTCCTTCTTCTTTCTAGTAGGAAAAGCTTCATTTTTAACAAATGTTTAAACTCTCATTTTACTTTCAGTGATGAGTTATTCAGAAGCTATAGTCTCTCCAGATAAGACCAGAAATCTAAGGAAACTTTCAGTTTTTCTTTCCTTTCTTTCCTTAACATTTCTCGTGTTGATTGCACCTGGGATTTAAATTAAAATTTGTTATTGCAATTTAAAAAATGTATAATATGCATTTATTTGCACTTAACCTTGCAATTTACTGTTTTCTTTGCTCCCCATACTTCCATGTTCCATTTTCCTCTTATATTTTTCATTCTACTGTAATATCTCCTGTAGTAATTATTTTAGATAGTGTCTGAGAGTGATAACCTTTGAGTTTCACATACTTGAAAATGTCTTTATTTTGCTTTTACATACAAATTATATAGCTTAGGAGCATCAAACTTTAAATTCAAAGTAGTGTGTCTCATAACTTTAAAGATACGTTTCCATTATCCTCTTGTATCAATTATTATTGAGAATTCTGTTTAAACCTAATACTGATTTTGTTTTCTTCACTGTTTATAATGGAAGCTTAGTGGGTTTTTTTCTTTCTTTTTATTCTTAGTGTTCCCAGACTGACTCTCATCTGTATCCTCTGTACTTATCATCTCTTTGATTTTGAGGGCTAATGTCTTTATTTATATTTGAGAAATGTTCTGTTAATTTTTTTTGAAACATTTCCTCCAGTTGGCTGTATCTGTTCTGTTTCAGGAATTATTATATAAGTGTTTAAAGATTTATATCTATCATTGAGGTCTCCGTGTTTTTCTTTCAAGCTCTGACTTTTTTTCTTCTTTTGCTGCTTTCTTATATACTTTCTTTGCTCAGTTTTACAGCGTACATCCTCACTGTTTTTAAATTGAGTTTATATACTTTAAAATGTACAGATCAGGACTTCCCTGAACGTCCAGTGGCTCAGACTCTGCACTCCCAGTGCAGGGAGCCCGGGTTCAGCCCTTGGTCAGGGAGCTGGATCCCACAGCCCACAAAGAGTCTGCATACCGCAAGGAAGATCAGGGATCCCGTGCTCTGCAATGAAGACCCAGTGCAGCCAAGTAAAATGCTGTAAAAATAAAGCATAAAGCTCCAAAGTGCTAATTAAGATACAGAGAAGCCCTCCTGGAAGAGCACACAGCAGCCGCTGCAGAGGGGACCCCTGGGTTGGGAAGCCCCAACGGAAGAGCGCACAGCAGCCCCTGCAGAGAGGTCCCCTGGAGAAACCCAGTGGCAGGGGAGCCGGGCAGCCGCAGCTCCTGGCACCACCCAGAGGCGGATACTGCCGGCAGGAGGCTCTAGGCAGTCCTGTTCTGCCGTCTTGATCCCCTCCCTCCGTTAATGAAGGGTCAGACAATAGCAATAACTTCTCTGTTATAAACATGGTTAAACACTAGAGCTATTAAGAGAGAAGGCCCTTTATTCAAAGTTCTTAAAAAATGTGGGTTCTGGCCTCTTTCTGTTAACATTCACCTGTGGCGGTGGTTTGGTCGCTGAGTCCTGTCTAACTCTTGCAACTCATAGACTAGCCTCCAGGTTCCTCTGTCCATGGAATGATGCTCCAGGCAAGAATACTGGAGTGGTTTGCCATGCCCTTCTCCAGGGGATCTTCCTGACCCAGGAATCGAACCTGCAGAACTTACATCTCCTGCACAGCAGGCAGATTCTTTACACACTGAGCTATGAGGGAATCCCAGCATTTACATGTAGTCCTTCCCAGTTATAAGAGTTTGGCTCTTTAACCTCCAAAGGCTGAAAGGCAGCAGTTCCCAACCTTTTTGGCAGCAGGGACTGATCTCATGGAAGACAATTTTTCCACGGACTGAGGTAGGGGGTATGGTTTTGGGATGATTCAAGCACATTACGTTCTATTATTATTACATCAGCTCCATCTCAGATCATCAGGCATTAGATCCTGGAGGGTGGGGGACCCCTGCTGTAAGGCATTGGGTCTTCAAATTAAGAGTGCATATTTCTGTTCCTTTTGCTGTTGCTGCTGCTGCTGCGAAGTCGCTTCATTCGTGTCTGACTCTGTGCGATCTCATAGACGGCTGCCCACCAGGCTCCCCTGTCCCTGGGATTTTCCAGGCAAGAATACTGGAGTGGGGTGCCATCGCCTTCTCCATTCCTTTTGCTATAAACAATATTTTGATAGGTTGAAAGTATCAGTTTTAAATGAAAATCTCCACTTGACTGAATTTCCATTTTCAGGAGATGTGCTCACATGCCCCAAAATATACTATCGGAAAATTATCTCCTAACTATTTAATTTTCATTAGATTTTAACATGTGGATGATAAACTTTGAGAAACTGGACACAGCACAGGAAGTTCCATGAGTAATGAGGTATTTGAATCCTGGAGATGTCAGCTGTAGTTTTGGAGGCCTCAGGCTTTTAACACTTAAACTGGAATCTAGTAGAAGTTGAAAAAAGTCCTTGGCTTGTTCTTGTAGCAACTGGCTGAAAAATATCCATTGACTAAGACAGTGGCATGTGGGTATGCTATGTCATAAAGCATTAGGAGCATAATACATCATAGAGACTCCCTGCAAACTGATTTTCTGGGATTAGAGGTAATGTTTCACTCAGCCAGTTGCCTGTTACAATTTCCACTAACTTGAAGGCATTTTATTTTTATTTCCCTTTTTACATCCCTTTCAGATTTACTTCTAATAAGGTTTGCAGTGACTTCCATTTTGGTAAGGAATAATAAATTTCAGCAGCTCCAAAAGGATAAAGAATCAATATTAACTTGTGATCAATACAGTTTTTAGGTATTTACCACCCCTCCCCGCCAAACTGTGAATTTTTAAATACTTGTCATTAGCAGCAGCAGCAGCATGAAACTCAGTCACGTTTTTCTTTTTTAATTTTATATTACAGAAGTGTTGGGGGCTTCCCTGGTGGCTCAGAGGTTAAAGCGTCTGCCGCCAATGCGGGAGACCCGGGTTCGATCCCTGGGTTGGGAAGATCCCTTGGAGAAGGAAATGGTAACTCACTCCAGTATTCTTGCCTAGAGAATCCCATGGACAGAGAAGCCTGGTAGGCTACAGTCCACGGGGTCGCGACACGACTGAGCGACTTCACTTCACAGAAGTATTTGTATCTCTCAACTTTGGCTTCTACACTGCATGTACCATTTCATACATTTTAAAGTGTCATTTTACTTTTATTGATGCTTAGAGGACCAAATGGTTACAAATTGCTTCTTACTGGTGAGAGCCAGGCGGCACTGGTGGTAAAGCGCCCTCTGCCGATGCAGGAGGTCAACAAGTGCGCGCCCCATCCCCGGGCCAGGAAGACCCCCGCCTCGGCGGAGGGCGTGGCAACCCTCGCCGGTGTTCTTGCCTGGAGAATCCGTGGACAGGAGAGCTTGGTGGGCAACCGTACTGCCGCAGAGAGTCCAGCGCGACAGAAGCGACTTAGCAAGCATGGATAAGGCTGCTGCTGCTGCTAAGTCGCGTCAGTTGTGTCCGACTCTGTGCGACCCCATAGACGGCAGCCCACCAGGCTCCCCCGTCCCTGGGATTCTCCAGGCAAGAACACTGCAGTGGGGTGCCATTTCCTTCTCCAGTGCATGAAAGTGCAAAGTGAAAGTGAAGCCGCTCAGTAGTGTCCGACTCTTAGCGACCCCATGGACTGCAGCCCACCAGGCTCCTCTGTCCATGGGATTTTCCAGGCAAGGGTAGTGGAGTGGGGTGACGTTGCTTTCTCCTGTAAAAGGCTACATACATATAAAAATATATGTACATATACAAATGTGAATCTGGAAAGATTTTAATTCAGTATTGCCAGAGGCACAGAGGACGAGATGGTTAGATAGCCTCACTGACTCCATGGACATGAGTTTTGAGTAAACTGAGAGTTGGTGATGGACAGGGAGGCCTGGTGTGCTGCAGTCCTTGGGGTCGCAGAGTTGGACACAACTGAGCGACTGAACTGACAGGCAATGTTTAATTATTATGGGTAATAATTACTTAATTTTAGGATGTGATATTACTCAGAGAAAGAGAGAACTTATATATGGTGAAGCTCTCTGGTGCCCTAACCTTAAAGAATTGAGTTATTCTGTTACCTTATGTTTCAATAGCTATAATAATATTTTTAGGTCATTCCTCTGTATGCTTTATTTCTCCCAACTGAGATGGTAGTGTTCACAAAGGCAAGAGTTTTGCTTTTGCTTCCCTTCTGTATGAATAGTTACAGTACTTTAAACTGTGATCAATAGAGAAGATGCTTGGGAACTTTAAAGTCACTTGTATTCCACAGGACAGTCATGCATACCTACTTTGTGAGGGAAGAGGATATCAGAATAAACCCACATAATCATTGAATTTCACAAATGTATGCAATAATGAGTTTCAGTAAACAGTTTGGAGAACTGAACATTTGTTTGATTGTTTTCTCTTGCAGTGACACTTAAATAGTTCAGAATAATTTGAGAAAGGCGATTCTCAATTATTAAAAATTTTAATGAAAAGTTTAAAAGAAATGTGCTTCTATAACATTCAAATAAATGTACAATTTATATATTGTATTATTACACTGTAATATTATGGACAGAGACCCTGTTAGGGCTATGTGAATAAATAGTTAAGAGAACTAAATACATAAGTATTTATTAAGTGCTATGAATTTATGGCTGATTATTTTCTCAGCAAGGCTTACCAAACATCTTAAAGAAGTCTCTGCCTTCTGCAGAAAAAGCACTCAGTCCTTTCCTTTCTGAAGAAATTAGAGGGAGAATAAAAAGGGATGGTTTCAAAGTGATTATAGAAAATTTTAAAAATATGAATGTGTGATAGATGTCCTTTCATAGGAAAAAAGTGATCCTAGAGAGTTCTAGAAAGAACTATAAAATGCCTTGAAACACTAACTCATTGCAGTAGGGTATCTGAGGATGGTAGGGCCCCTCAATGGAAAGAGCCCTAGAGTGCCCTAGTGAACAGAGCCTCTGGAGCACAGCCTCGTGTGAATGACACCTGTAGGGCATTACAACAGAGGGGCTTGCCCAGAGAGGTGAGGTTTTGTCATTTGCCTGAAATGAATATAGCTTGCACACAGCTCCCTTTGTTTGAAGTAAGTTTAGTCATAGGCTTGAACTGATCATGTTTTGTTGTTGTTCAGTTACTCAGTCGTGTCCAACTCTTTGTGACCCCATGGACTGCAGCATGCCAGGCTTCCCTGTCCTTTATTATCTTTGGGAGTTTGCTCAAACTCAGGTCCATTGAGTCGATGATGCCATCCAACCATCTCGTCCTCTGTTGTCCCCTTCTCCTGATCATGAGAAGTCAGGGTAGGATAATGGATACTAATGGGGGAAAGAGTGAGGTCAGGCTAAGGTTCAGAAGGACCTGGATTCCTGGCCCAGTAACTGCAGGTTCACACCCTGACTGAACCCGCTGGAAGCAGGAGCTCTGTCTCCATAGCAACGCTGGGACCACTTCTGCAGATCTTAAGCTGTCTCTGCCAATCAGCTTTTGCCGTGAGCCATCAGATCCATAACGCCGGATGCCGCACACTGAAGGATGCACAAACCGAGCACAGATGAGCTGGAGGGAGGAAGGAAGGGAAATTGTCTCTGAAACTGATTTTACCCTTCACAGGACAGAAATGATTAATGATCATAGAATACAACTATTCCATCTTTGTGTCAAAATACAGTTAATTCCACAAATTCTGGTCCCCGTTGCTAATGAACTACTTCTTTTTAAGAGCACCTGTATAACTTTATTTTTCATACTTCATGTATGGCACTCATTATTATTGTATTTTTGTTTGCAGTGTACATGCAAACATACATGTGAATGTATGTTTACTGTGTGTTTGTGGGTGTGTTCATTAATAGATGTCAAGTGCTCTCAGGATGAGACTTTCGTGGTATTTATCCTTCTGTGCTTTGTACCTGTTTCCATGTTTGGCATTTAGCTCAGCATCTGTAAGCCCTATTTGCACTGTTGAATGTAATTGGGAATGGCTAAAATTAATGAACTGTAGAGCTACTCTTGACTGGATTTAATTCCCAAGTGGACTGGAGGTGTTCACTGGAGGGGAGGAGTGTTACAGAACCTGTGTTTAGAGTATTATTGATGTCAGATAGTTTAGAAACAGAACTGTCAGTTTTGTATGTACAGCTTGTAAACAAAAACATTAGAAGGTGGTTTTTATAAAGAGCACAAGAATGTCTTTCAAAATAGGTATTTTCATAAACCTAGACACCAGTGGTCAATTAATTTTCAACAAAAGAGACAAGTATAACTAATGGAGAAAAGACAGTCTTTTCAGAAAGTGCTGTTAGGAAACTGGACAGCTGTGTGTAAATCAATGAATTTAGAAAACACTCTCAAAATAAACTCAAAATGGCTTAAAATATAAGGCTTGACACCATAAAATTCTTGGCAGAGAAGTTAGGCAAAACATTCTCTGACATAAATCATACCAATATTTTCTTAAGTCAGTCTACTCAGGCAATAGAAATAAAAGCAAAAGTAAACAAACGGGATCTAATTAAACTTCTAAGCACTTGCACAACAGAGGAAACCATAAATAAACTGAAAAGACAGCCTATGGAACGGGAGAAGATATTTGATGATAGTATGACTGACAGAGCTTAATTTCCAAAATACGCAAAAACAGCTCATAAAGCTGAATAACAGCGACAACAACAACAAGCCCAAACAAACCGATAAGTGGGCAGAAGACCTAAGCAGACATTTCTCCAAAGAAGACATGCAGGTAGGCAGTAGGGGCGTGAAAAGACGCTCAGTGCCGCTGATTGCTGGAGAAATGCAGATCAGAACTGCAGTGGGGTGCCACCTCATGCCAGTCGGAATGGCCATCACGGGCCAGTACAGACAGAAAACGCTGGAGAGAGTGTGGAGAACTGGGGCCTTCCTGTACTGTTGGTGGGAATGTACGTTGCTATAGCTACAGTGGAGAGCAGTATAGAGTTCCTCAAAAAAACTGGAAATAGAATGACTATAAGATTCAGCAGTCCCACTCGGGGCATATATCCGGACAGAACTGTAATTCGGAAAGAAGCGTGGAACCAACCTAAAAGTCCATCAACAAATAAATGAATGAAGAAGATATGATACAAATTAAATAATGCTCTGGATGGACCTAGAGACTATCATACTAAGTGAAGTGAATTAGAAAGAGAAAGGCAAGTACCATGTGGTGTCACTTACATGTGGGAATGTAAAACGCGACACAAGGGAGCTTGGCTATGAAACAGACTCACAGACGAAGTGCA
>SJYF01000297.1:252519-266207 GCA_006410515.1 Procapra przewalskii | reverse complement strand
TGTATAGAGCTTCTCCATCTTTGGCTGCATAGAATATAATCAGTCTGATTTCTGGTGATGTCCGTGTGTAATTCACCACTGGTTAATATTTATATGTATTTGCTTTCAGTCAATTTTTCTAGGTATGCAGTACTTGAAAAAAAATAGCAGTAATATAAGAGTATATTTGCCATTTTAGAAGTAGAACTTTATAAATGATTCAGTTAGATCACAGGCTTCCCTGGTGGCTCAATGGTGAAGAATAATGCCTGCCAAGTAGGAGATGTGGGTTCACTTCCTGAGTTGGGAAGATCCCCTGAAGAAGGAAATGGCAGCCCACTCCAGTGCTCTTGCCTGGTGAATCCCATGGACAGAGGAGGAGCCTGGTGGGCTGCAGTCCACAGAGTCACAAAAGAGTCAGATGCGACTTAGTGACTAAACAGCCACGGCATTAGGCACCATTTTCCTGTTATCCCTAGTTTTGATTCCTTCACTCCACTTAGCCCCAGATAACTTCTGTTATTAGCTCTGTGTGTTTCCTTTCAGTTCGTTTTTAATATGTATATTTGCATGTACATATGGCAGCAAATACATAGGTTATCACTTTATGTTAGCTCTGTCTATATCAGTAAGATCACACTCTGTATATTTTTGCAACCTACTTTTCTTCCTTCAACAATATCCTTTTGAGCTCTATTGGAGGGCAGGAGGAGAAGGGGACGACAGAGGATGAGATGGCTGGATGGCATCACTGACTCGATGGACGTGAGTCTGAGTGAACTCTGGGAGATGGTGATGGACAGGGAGGCCTGGCGTGCTGCGATTCATGGGGTCGCAAAGAGTCAGACACGACTGAGCGACTTCACTTTCACTTTCACTTTGTATGTGCATATAGGGCTACCATATTTGGCTCATCAGTATTTTTGTATCAGTAAAATAGAAAAAAAAATTGCCAATGAAGGTGACATATTGAAAGAAACATTTTATCACTTACTACTCGATGTGTAGAAAGAAAAATAAAAGAAAAATTAGCTAAGATATTTCTAAAGTCTCTTCACATTTAAAGTAAATTCTTCTTGAATCACTACTTGGATGATACTCAGCTTTTTCTAAATAATATCATCCTCTATGCCATTGAAAGTATTGATGAAAGAGCACTTCTTTAAAATATGCTCTGCCATTATCTCTGGAACTTTCTTCCAAGTTGTTCATATCCACTGTTATCAGTTCTGACACTGACACTTTCTTGATTTATTCAGAAAGTGAGTGGAATGTTTGCAGATGACTCATTCTCAAGGCAGCTCTTAACACGCTTTGCTTAACGCGCCTTTACAGGATCGTAGTTGTCCATGCATGCCATTAAGAATAACAGCCCATTTTTTGCATATTTAATGAATGGCAACAGAAGCCTATATGCTGTCTAGAGAACAGGGGTTTTTATGATAAAATCAGTTGTTAGAAGCAACTCTCTTTCATGTAATAAAGTATGGAAAAATACAACTCGAAGATGGTGAGATGCGAGTTCATTTCTAACCACTGCACAGTATTCCAGTTTAAAATCTGCAGCATCTCTCTGTCTGCTCTTGGACGTTGTTTTCTTTCTTGCTATTCTCTTTCATTTGAAAAACCTTTGTACTTTCATAAATTGTGTCATCATAATGTTTAAAACTGGTAGCTTGTGAGGTTTTTATAAAATAGGTATAACAATTCAAATATGTTAAACTTTAATATATGATTAAAATAACTAAATTAATGACAGTGTAGTTGTTAGGTGAAAATTGCAGTCTCCTCTCTTTAAACATCCTATTATCACCATCAGTTATTTAAATACTGTACTGTACATCTCACTTATAACTGTAAACCAGATTTTCAAAATTTACGTTGATAGCAGATGATTGTGGACAACAAATATTTCAAATTTGACTTTGACATTTTTAAACTTACATATAAATATGGATTTGTCAAATATTAATCAATACATTCATTTAAAGGGCTTATATTGGTAGTTTGATATTGCAAGGCACTATATTGGCTGATATGAGAAATGCGAAGATAGAACTAGTATGAGCTGACGAGTTGCTCAGCCTTCTCATTATGGCCCTTTCTCAGAGTCCTTCCCTGCCTCTCACTTGTCACCTCAGCTTTGGGGGTGCAGCTGCAGGCTGTGTGCCAGGCACAGCAGGACCCCCCCCCTCCCCAAGAGGGCACTTACAGCGGAGCTGCACTTGCCTCTCTGGAGTGCCGCAGGGGGAGCTCCTGAGCCTTACAGTCTCCTGGATAGGCAGAAGGGCCTCGAGGAAGAGAAAGACATTACCTCTTCTTGAAATTTTTTTGCTCAATTGGAAGTTAAACATGCTAATGCCTTTCCAGTATTGCTGAACCCTATGGAAATAAGTAAGATTATAGTCAGATTTTTTTTGCCCATCTAGTTTTCATTTTCTTTTGTTTCTGATCTATGAAAAAGATCTTTATTGTAGTGAAAGTGAAAGGTGGTCAGTTTTGTCTGGCTCTTTGCAATCCCATGGACTACTAGCCTGCCAGGCTACTCTTCAAAAAACAGCAAATTCACTTTATCACAAAATCATATATGGAACATAACCATACATCAGTAGACTCTGTAATCTTGTCATATATTACACAGGCTGGAAATACTGGATGTTTTCTGATTTTTTTTTAACATTTTATACATGGTACATATGGAATGTCTGTCACTAAAATAAGAGCTGTATCACATACTGTTCTTTTGGCTGAAGCATAAAAATAAAGCCCTATTGCATGAAACTGAAATGAATGAAAATTGTCTTAAAATGATCATGGTATACCAGAATGAAAGAAGTCCTATATTTCAAACTATGTGGAAATAAATATACTAATGAGCAGCTAAATATAATTGGGAAAATGAAATACACAAACACACCCTGAGTTGTTCATGTATCTCTGTGCATTTTAATGGACCTACTAAATGTGTACTTTTCAGTCTCTGCTGTGTTCACACGAGGCATAGGTTGCCAATGTGATTTTCATGAAAGTCAGAATGCCTTGGTACTTTTCTGACTTAATTGTTCAGTAACATAATGTGTCATCTTGCTAAAACATTTATAAACACACTTAAAAGTGCTGCGAAAATTGAGATTCCCATGCACACTGATGCCACCCCCTGTACCGTACACGTAGCTCCGGGGGTTGCAATGTCTTAATTCATTCAGCACTCATGCTCTTAATGTAGATCATTTCTCACATCTGTGTTTGGTTTTTTTTTTTTTTTCATGACTGTAATTTTAACTCTGCTGCGCTCTTAGAGTGAAGTGACATAGTCAACTGTTTCAGTGGTGGTCCCCTTGAAGGTGGGTTGTTCCTGTTCCTTGTCAGGGCTATTATGATCAGAAAGACACAATTAATGCTTTTTACTGCAGATGAACCTCTGCTCTGTATGTTGTATAGGTGCGCCTGTGATAATCTGTGTGGTTTCCATGTGGCAATCCATTTTTCTGATAATGAGAGTTTCAATACTCTGTTGAGGAGGATCCTATATCACTCTCAGGTTTGCTAATGTGTAGCTGTGATGCTGCCATTGACCTTGGCTGGAATGAATGCAACACTCATCATAATCTGTCACAGGCTGTGCCATTCTGACCAGAATACAAAATATATATTAGACTAGGAACACACGCCTGTAAGAAAAAATGGTGGCATGCAAAATGCAACAAAATCCAAATTAGAACAATGATAGTGACATCTAAGAGTTAGACGGTTCTGGGTTCTGTACGTAGCAGCATTTGACATCTCACTTTAATCACTGTAATAGCTCTTTTGAGGTAATTCTTAGCATTTTCTCTTTGTAAAGATGAAGAGGTGGTGCTCCAGAGAATGTACAACTTTACACTCTGGGATCACTTGGCTGTGCAGTTTGGTGTCTCGCAATACCGTATAGAAAATTTTTACTCACTAACTTTTAGCAAACTGATTTTTTGCTTCTGTGTCCATATTACAGGAATACTAAATATGAAATTAAATTAGCATAGTAATTATGAACACTGGTAGTACTTTAATAAATTATGTAGCAGATTTTATATACTGCTTTCCATTTAACAAGGCTTTGAAGCCCAGAATGTTCCACATGTAGAAGAGTTTGCCCAAAATCACATGACTATTAAGTTTCAAAGCCAGGACTTAAACCCAGTTTCTCGTGCTGCAATTCATGGGGTCGCAAAGAGTCAGACATGACTGAGCGACTGAATTGAACTGAACATTAATTAAAAGTTTATTTTATGAAAATTTTGCTGGTTTAAGTACTTCATTAATAACTAATATTGTAAGTTGCTTTTTTAATGTAGCATTTCTAATAGCCAAATATCCAAATATAGAACACTGAAGATTAATCCTGTTAAGAACTTGTGAATTGACACTAGGAAAACCAGGGGTTTCCCTGGGGCTCAGTGGTAAAGAATCCACCTGCCAGTGCAGGGGACACGGGTTCGATCCCTGGTCCAGGAACGGCCCACGTGCCTCTGACCAGCTCAGCCCATTTGCCGTAGCTGCTGGGCCCGCGCCTGAGAGCCTGGCCTCTGCAGGGGAAGCCGCTGCTGCGAGGAGCGCGCCCCGTGACTGCTGGAGGAGAGCAGCCCGCTTACAGCAGCGGAAGAAAGCTGTGCAGCAGCCAAGGCCTCGAGCAGCCAAAAGTAAATACGTTTTAAGAAGATATTAACAAAGCAGAACTGCTAATAAATCTCATTTCTTGATTCCTTAATGGGTGAAGCTCTTTGAAATTAAACTTTTCAGTGTTTTAGAAGGGTTCATTTCCTGATGCTTAGCGTTCATCCTCTCTCTCTCTGTCTCTCTTGCTTTCTCTTCCCTCAACAAAGCGTTTAACCTTTGTGTGTGTTCCTGAGACTTTTTTGGAAGTCACAGGTAATCAAATTCCATGACCTCTTTGACATATTTGTTTTAAAGATTGCTGATTAGTGGGAATATTAGTGTCTTTTGATAACTGTCTCACTGAACCTTAACTGTTCAGTTTTTCTTTTTGTCAGATTCTTACAGGTACCTACAGACAGAAGACTGCTGCACCTTTTTTCTTTCCAAAAGGATGAACAGGCCACTAGGGAGGAAACCTTGAATGCTGTTCAGAATAGACAGATGGTACTGAAGTAGGAGAGATGAGTCACGCCAGAAAAGGCAGGATAGGAACAAAGTCCCAGAGAAAGTTGGTGTGAATTTGAGTGATTTTAGTAAAGTTTAGAAAAGATCAACAAAAAGGTTTGGTTAATAAGTAGAAAATACAACTTTCATATTGCATTTTACATGAAATCTTACATAATTTAGATTTCATATATTGTTTTGAATTTTAATATTGTTAATGGTGATGGAAAGAATTATTAGATATTAATAAAAGTTATTTGCAAGCATATATAGTATCTACTATGACAGTTACATTATTTTAACTATTTTGTCAAGATATATTTACATTGTATTTTGTATTTTAATACTTTATAAAGTGATAGAAGTTAGGATTAGATTCTTATGTAATAGTTAGTCTTTCAAATACTATAGCATTTACTAACCTGACTGCTACAGAAGATATAATATCCAAAAAGTGGCCACCTCATATTAAAAAACAAAAATGCATTTTAACCTTTTTATTGCCAAAAACACCCCATAAATATAGAGAAACAGATAATTACCAGCACCCCAGGAGCCCCCTGCCTTTCTTTTCCTAATCATATTCCCTTCCTTTCTATTCTAAGCAGCTTCCTTACTTTCCTTTGTAATTTTACCATTTGCATTTCTAAATAATATAGTTTAATTTTGCCTGTTTTGAATTTTATATAAAAAATTATGCAGTAATACTATTTTGGTTTATTTCTCTTGCTCAAATTAAGTTGTTAAGATGTATTCATGTTTTGGGTATTGTTGTAGCTATTTATTTTCATTGCTGTATAGTACTCTATTGTAAATATAAACCACAATTTATTTTTCTGTTCTGCTGTTCCTGGAAAGATGGGTTGCTTCCAAGTTTTGGCTATTACGAATAATGATGCTCTAACATCTTGTTTTGTAACCCAGGATACATGAGTTTCTTTAGGGTGGATGAACAGAAGTGGAATTGATGCTCATACTGCTAAGTCACTTCAGTCATGCCCGACTCTGTGTGACCCCATAGACTGCAGCCCACCAGGCTCCCCCATCCCTGGGATTCTCCAGGCAAGAGCACTGGAGTGGGGTGCCATTGCCTTCTCCATAGGGGATGTGTAATTTCACTTTATTAGATAATGTTCAGTTTTTTCCCCAAAGATATATCTACTGAAAGCACCACTGATGCTGTATGAGAGTCTAAATTGCTTCATGAGTTTGACAAACTGCAGTATTTTGATTTGGTGCCTCAGTTATCTTAATTTGCATTTTTATGATTACAAATCATATTGAGCATTGTTTCATCAATTTTTGCCTATTCAGGTCTTCTCTTTATGAAGCTTCCGTTCAGGCCTTTGGCCCAGTTTTCTGTTAGGTTGGCTGTCTTTTTCATGCTGATTTATGAAAAGACTTCTATGTATTTTGGTTTCAAGCTCTTAGTTTCCCCTTTCCTTATAGCAGAGCATAGGACAGAGGGTTTGTCTGCTCTGACTTCATTAGGAAGTGAAGGCCTAGAGAGAGGCCTGAGGAACAGGATGAGTGACATGGAAGAGCGGGGCAGGAGAGACAGGAAGCGTCGCTGAGCAGGCTGCCCCATGTGCAGCGGCCTGCTCCGTCTCAGGGGCTTGTCCGCAAGAGTGGGAACTGCCTCTCAGGATCTTCCAGTGCAGGAGAGAAAAGGGGAAAGAGTTACCTGCTGGCTGTTGTTTACTGCTGGCCAAAGGCCCACCCAAAGGGTGTTAACTGACCCACACTTCTGGGTTGCACGTACGTGGTGCTGAGTGGTATCTGCTAGTGCAGTGGAAAAGCTCGTGGTGGCTGGAGAGGCTGAAACACAGGTATGAGGTAAGCTATCCAGGTTTCACAGGGGCTTTATATTTTGAGAATACCAGACATCCTCCTCAGTAGCCGCTTAAGGTAATGGCCTGTCACAATCTCTAGAAGGCTTGAGGCAGGAGGGATAGTGAGGCAAGTAATAATCGCCACTGTTGCAGGTAATCGCAACACTGCAGCTTATGTGCACTGTGGATCTCTCTCAGCATCAGTTCTAGACTTTCTCTTTACTCTTTGGACAACAATTCAGCCAGTCTTGGTTGCCTGCCTGGTGAATAGTTTCATATTCCTTAGAGATCTAAACCTTTGTTTTTGATGGCTTATATAGCTGTTGCAGTTGCCCATTCACCATTATCACAGTGAGATGCCAGCAAGTCACCCCTACTGTGTAGCACAAACCCTAGCTCCTCTTGATGATTAAGGTTGATTACCCCTGATAATGTAGTAACTCATTTGTCTGTTGAGCTCTAAGGATGAGGAACATTGCAGTATCTCCTGAGGAGGTAGAATCTTTCTAGGGGCCCAACCCTGGCAGTGTAAGCTTGTGGGAACAGGAAGTACAGATTCTGCAGTGGCCACTGGGAGTATTGATGAGAAAAGCCAATCCTACCTCTCCCCTTGAATACCCAGACGTGTGCATTCCAAACCAGTACAATGCTATGTATATGCCATTGGTTCAATATTTAAACCTTTGTTGGGCTTCCCTTGTGGCTCAACTGGTAAAGGATCCACCTGCAATGCGGGAGACCCCGGTTCGATCCCTGGGTCAGGAAGTTCCCTGGAGAAAGGAAAGACTACCCACTCCAGTATTCTGACCTGGAGAATTCCATGGATGTGGGTCGTGAAGAGTGGGACATGACTGAGGGATTTTCACTTTGGAGAATACACACTCCTCAGTTTAGTTCAGTTCAGTCGCTCAGTCGTGTCTGACTTTGTGACCCCATGAATCGCAGCACGCCAGGCCTCCCTGTTCATCACCAACTCCCAGAGTTCACTCAGACTCACGTCCATCGAGTCGGTGATGCCATCCAGCCATCTCATCCTCTGTCATCCCCTTCTCCTCCTGACCCCTATCCTTCCCAGCATCAAAGTCTTTTCCAATGAGTCAATGCTTCGCATGAGGTGGCCAAAGTACTGGAGTTTCAGCTTTAGCATCAGTCCTTCCAATGAACACCCAGGACTGATCTCCTTTAGGATGGACTGGTTGGATCTCCCTGCAGTCCAAGGATCTCTCAAGAGCCTTCTCCAACACCATAGCTCAAAAGCATCAATTCTTCGGCGCTCACTTTCTTCACAGTCCAACTCTCACATCCATACATGACCACAGGAAAAACCATAGCCTTGACTAGACAGACCTTAGTCGTCAAAGTAATGTCTCTGCTTTTGAATATGCTATCTAGGTTGCTCATAACTTTTCTTCCAAGGAGTAAGCGCCTTTTAATTTCATGGCTGCAGTCACCATCTGCAGTGAATTTGGAGCCCAGAAAAATAAAAATAAAGTCTGACACTGTTTCCACTGTTTCCCCATCTATTGCCCATGAGGTGATGGAACCGGATGCCATGATCTTCGTTTTCTGAATGTTGAGCTTTAAGCCAACTTTTTCACTCTCCTCTTTCACTTTCATCAAGAGGCTTTTTAGCTCCTCTTCACTTTCTGCAGTAAGGGTGGTGTCATCTGCATATCTGAGGTTATTGATCTTTCTCCTGGCAATCTTGATTCCAGCTTGTGTTTCTTCCAGTCCAGCGTTTCTCATGATGTACTCTGTATATAAGTTAAATAAGCAGGGTGACAATATACAGCCTTGGCACACTTCTTTTCCTATTTGGAAGCAGTCTGTTGTTCCATGTCCAGTTCTAACTGTTGCTTCCTGACCTGCATACAGATTTCTCAAGAGGCAGGTTAGGTGGTCTGGTATTCCCATCTCTTTCAGAATTGTCCACAGTTTATTGTGATCCACACAGTCAAAGGCTTTGGCATAGTCAATAAAGCAGAAATAGACATTTTTCTGGAACTCTTGCTTTTTCAATGATCCAGTGGATGTTGGCAATTTGATTTCTGGTTCCTCTGCGTTTTCTATGACCAGCTTGAACATCAAGAAGTTCATGGTTTACGTATTGCTGAAGCCTGGCTTGGAGAATTTTGAGCATTACTTTACTAGCGTATGAGATGAGTGCAATTGTCAACTTCATGGAATTTTCCCCAAGCTGGTACTTAAAATAATTTAATAACTGGTCATTTTGTTGTTTTCTTAAGCCACCTGCTTTTCATCTTTGAATTAAGACCAGTGATTTTCATGATCATGCCCCTATTTTCCACCAGCATGAACATTTTTGCACCTTCTTGTCATAAAATGGTCCCCAGACACACGTCAGAGCCTGAGGCCAAATCCTTATGAACTGTCAATTAGAGTATTAAACCCCAGGCATTAGGAGTGAGGGAAAAGAGAAGTCAACTCGAAAATGGAGGGGAACTGATATGAAGATGTTTTATTTTGCTGGCAAGCACTGAATGTGATGGGTTGCCCGATTCCATGCGATTATCCCCTGAGAAGCCTTATAAACGCTTCTCAGGACTCTACCTCGGAGGCAGGGATGAGGGGCGAGCACGGAGGAAGGATTTGCCCACTGGCTGTTGAATTGGTCACAGAGGACTGTTAAGGAGTGTTACCAGGCTGAGCCTGTGGATCGCACACCCCTGAGTGCTGGGGTGGGGGCAGTGTGGCGTCAGGAGGGGAGCCCCACAGCAGGAGACGGGAGAGACTATGCAGACGCTAGGTAAGATGCCGAGAGTCCTCTGCTGTTGATCTTAGGCCCTAAAATCACACTTATCTCTGAGATTTATATAAAAGGGAGTATCTAAAACTTGAGGAACCACATATACAGACTTGGATTTTGTCATGAGACTTGGGCTTATAGCCCAAATGTCATTTAAATTAGGAAAATGCCACGTCGCTCCTTATGTTTTCATGAAGAGCTCTAAGGAGAGAATCTCAGAATCTTGTTTCCATGTTTCTGTGGTTTATATATACATGAGATTGAAAGTTATAAGTAAAGGAAACTCAGTTTTTTTAATGAATCACTTATTTTTTGTCAAGTCATTTAATGTTAATATGCATTGGATTTAATGATTGAATGTAGGAGCAGTGTTCATTATGTGGTGGAAAAACAAGAGTCTGTAAAATACTGTTAACAATGGTTATCTCCAGTGCTTAAGTTATTTTCTTCTTTATGTTTGTTTATTTTTTGTATATTAGATAAGAAATATATTTGTGATCAGAAGAAATATAATGCTCATTTTAAAATGACATAATGGCAAAGGGCTAAGAAAGGACTGATGTTTTCCTATGTAAAACTCAGTTCTTTCCTGATAGCTATAGACACACAGTATCACTTTTCTTTAAAGTTAACCAAAGCAAGTAGAAATTCCTGCTCAGTCATGTCTTTCCAGCATCTGTCTCTTTGGTGCCTTATAGTGAAGGCTAGATTAAGATTTTAATCAATCTGTATCTTTAAACTTGTACATAATGTTTCTTTTTCCAAGGTATTTTCATTATCTGCCTTTGAAGTGATACTTATTAATTGTTTGAGATCTTGGGTTTCTCTTGAATGCTATTTTATAAACATTACACAAAACATATCTTACAGTAACTTTCAGTTGCTTAAGAAAAGAAGATAAAAAGCTGCAATGGCTGACTGGGGAGGCCTTACAAATAGCTGTGAAAAGAAGAGAGGCGAAAAGCCAAGGAGAAAAGGAAAGATATAAGCATCTGAATGCAGAGTTCCAGAGAATAGCAAGAGATAAGAAAGCCTTCTTCAGCGATCAGTGCAAAGAAATAGAGGAAAAGAACAGAATGGGAAAGACTAGAGATCTCTTCAAGAGAGTTAGAGATACCAAGGGAACATTTCATGCAAAGATGGGCTCGATAAAGGACAGAACTGTACAAAAAAGATCTTCATGACCCAGATAATCATGATGGTGTGATCACTAATCTAGAGCCAGACATCCTGGAATGTGAAGTCAAGTGAGCCTTAGAAAGCATCACTATGAACAAAGCTAGTGGAAGTGATAGAATTCCAGTTGAGCTGTTTCAAATCCTGAAAGATGATGCTGTGAAAGTGCTGCAAATTTGGAAAACTCAGCAGTGGCCACAAGACTGGAAAAGGTCAAAAAACATCTATTTCTGCTTTATTGACTATGCCAAAGCCTTTGATTGTGTGGCTCACAATAAACTGTGGAAAATTCGGAAAGAGATGGGAATACCAGACTACCTGACCTGCCTCTTGAGAAATCTGTATGCAGGTCAGGAAGCAATAGTTAGAACTGGACATGGAACAACAGACTGGTTCCAAATAGGAAAAGGAGTGTGTCAAGGCTGTATATTGTCCCCCTGCTTATTTAACTTCTATGCAGAGTACATCATGAGAAACACTGAGCTGGAAGAAACACAAGCTGGAATCAAGATTGCCGGGAGAAATGTCAATAACCTCAGATAAGCAGGTGACACCACCCTTATGTCAGAAAGTGAAGAGGAACTAAAAAGCCTCTTGATGAAAGTAAAAGAGGAGAGTGAAAAAGTTGAGTTAAAGCTCAACATTCAGAAAACAAAGATCATGGCATCCGGTCCCATCACCTCATGGGCAATAGATGGGGAAACAGTGGAAACAGTGTCAGACTTTATTTTTGGGGGCTCCAAAATCACTGCAGATGGTGACTGCAGCCATGAAATTAGAAGACGCTTACTGCTTGGAAGAAAAGTTATGAGCAACCTAGATAGCATATTCAAAAGCAGAGACATTACTTTGCCGACTAAGGTCTGTCTAGTCAAGGTATGGTTTTTCCTGTGGTCATGTATGGATGTGAGAGTTGGACTGTGAAGAAAGCTGAGCACCGAAGAATTGATGCTTTTGAAGTGTGGTGTTGGAGAAGACTCTTGAGAGTCCNNNTGGGCTGCAAGGAGATCCAACCAGTCCATTCTGAAGGAGATCAACCCTGGGATTTCTTTGGAAGGAATGATGCTGAAGCTGAAACTCCAGTACTTTGGCCACCTCATGCGAAGCATTGACTCATTGGAAAAGACTTTGATGCTGGGAGGGATTGGGGGCAGGAGGAGAAGGGGACGACAGAGGATGAGGTGGCTGGATGGCATTAATGACTCGATGGACGTGAGTCTGAGTGAACTCCGGGAGTTGGTGATGGACAGGGAGGCCTGGCGTGCTGCGATTCATGGGGTTGCAAAGAGTCAGACACGACTGAGTGACTGAACTGAACTGAACTGCACTGAACTGAACTGAATGTCCTGCGTCATAATCTGTGGTTGGCAGGGGAACAAAGGAAATGCACATTTGCAGTGAATTTTAATTTCCATCACACCATAAATGCATAACCTATGTCATTATAACACTGCGTGGGTATAATCAGTCAATCTTACACTAACCCCTGAGACAGTGTCTTCTAATAATTCTCTCCATGATGTCACCCTCAAAGGTTATGGTGTGTGTAAAATAGATTGACTTTCAGTAAACTCCTTTATCTGTATTACATTTGAATTTATCTAAGTTCCTCTTAGAGTTATGTTTTCAAACTATACAGTATCAGCCACAGATTATTATAGAAATAATACTCTCTTGTATAAGACAAGTATATATGGTGTGTAAAATAAGGACATGTGTAGCAAGAGCTTACCTTAGTAAACAGTTTTAGGTTGGATGAGTTGGCGGAGCAAGGACATGATTACTGTGGAGGTAGTATAACTGGTGGTCAGAGGAATATACGCATTGATTTCTCCTTGTTTAAAAAGCAGTAAAAGAGACACCATTGCCACTGACATGTACTCTTTCCCACCACAACATGTATGGAGAAGAAGTATGTGCCACACACTGTTCTGGACCCTTAGAGTCCGAGGACCAAGTTGCCAGTCCTTGATAACTGACACACACGTTCAGTTCCTTGTTGAATGGGCTTCCCTGGGAAAATATTCATATCAAAGTTTTTAGATTTTTTAAACTCAAGTTTATATGTAAATTTAAATTCTGAAGGGAAATAGCTATACTTATGGAAGATTAGGTTATATTTGGTATCCTTGTGTTTTTGTAACTTTTAAGAATGATTTGCTTTCTTAAAAATGGTAGAAAGTTTATTCACTAGTTTGTATTTATCTACTTATTCAATAACCTGTTCATTCACTAATGTATTCAAACAAATACACATAGAGAGCTCACAGTTATGAATGAAATGGAAATGGTGGTCTCTTAACATTCTTACGGTGGAAAGTTAAGGACTATATAAATGATTTGTGAGCTTTTAAAACCACAAACCTTGTAACCTTAAGCATGGTACTCATACTCTATAAATTTTTGGGGAAAATCACCCCTAATTCCATCACATTTACCTTTGCATAATAATACCTTCTAGTTATTTTATACATACATGTGTGCATAATTTTAAATAGCTGCATTAGGGCATGTATATTTTTTACATTCTTTTCTTATTCAACATTTATGTGATATGTTTAATCAGAAGGAACAATGTAAAAGACTCAAGGTTGCACATTCTCTCTTTCATTTTTCATCCTGCAGTCTTCCGAGTCATGATTGAGATATAGATTGATCAGGAAAAAAGCACGATGGTGACATCATAAGCATACTAGCACTATCTAAGCCATAGGGACAGAAAAATTGGTGCACATTGTTCTATATATGGTGCAAATGGGGCCAGTTCCCAGTATATATATATATATATATATATA
>SJYF01000297.1:222541-235696 GCA_006410515.1 Procapra przewalskii | reverse complement strand
CCTGTAATTTTAAAATGAAACAGACATAGTATATCTTCTCTTCAGAATATTTTCATAGTTGAACAGCTTTAAAATGATAATAGTTAAAAATCTACAAAAGCTGATGAATTAATTAATTTGTTCTTATCTATGTGATGATAGACAGCAGCATAATTTTGTGTTGCATTTCTGTTCTTGAATATGATTGAAAACCATTGAGATCTTCAAATAAGTATCTTGTTAATATGTGGAAATTACTGTTTCCATCTTCATAATGAACAATATACAGATGAGAAAAGTTGATATTTACCAGTATAGGAGAGTGTATTGTGTATAAACTAAGCCAGAAATGACTACAAATGACTGAGAGAAGTTTTTTAATCTTGCTATTTTGGTAAAGCAATAATGTCAATTTAGTTGAAGAAATATCTTTTTTGAAATAGATGGATTTGATATCAAAAAATATTTTATCAAAGATAAGAGAATGCAGTAGTAGAATGATATGACAGATGGATAGCATACACGATTGCACACAGCTCTTCCTCTTCAAGATACTTGGTTTCCTGATGAACATTTTATTATCCTGTTTATTGCTGGGTCAACTGGGAAATTCTTTCCTACCTTTATTTGAAATGAATGTGCATTTGGGTGACCTTTTGGCCAGAGTTCTTTAAGAAGAAAACCGTCACTTGAAAGGTTGTGTTCCTTCTGTATGCAAAATTAGTGGTGGAAGGGAAAGGTCACCGATTGTGCAAACAGTTATAAACTTTTGTTTGCGTGGGTTTTTTAGTTGATTAGGGATAGAAGTGGTAAGCTACTTTAAGGATTATTTGCCATTTGCAGTTTCATGAGTATTGATTTGTCCAGATTTGAAATATTAACATTGTAGGTGGTGAACAGAACAAGGAATGTCATTTATTAATGAGTCTGCATCTATGTGGCTAGGTTAGTCTTCATTTGAGGTTCTAAAATCAGATACAGTAAAGGAAAATGAAGGGAATTAAAATTCATTTAGCTCCATTTATGTGCCTGACACTGTGCTAGGATCTTTCACAAAAAATATCTAATTTAATCATCAAGATGATCTTAGTTGTTAGCATTATGATTTTCATTGTTTACAGATAAAGAAACCTACTCTTAACTCATTTTTTTCTCTTTTCTTCTAATTATTAAATTCACTAATTCTTTTCCCCCAAGGTGCACAGGAGGAGCTAAATAAAAGTTAGCTTTGGAAAAACAGTTTTCTGTTTGGCAATATTTAGACAGACTTGATCGTATTTTGTTGAACTTGCTCAATTTTTCTGTCTGCAGCCAGTGGCAGCTTCTGCTACTAGTAATTTTGATTATCACCTGGATAATTGCAAGAGTCTGTGATGCCCTAGCCAGAAAATTTTGTGTGTGTCTGTATTAGCTATACATGCTCCTTCAGGAAGTGGTTCATGCAGTCTAGGATTAAAGTTAGGAAGGGAGCAAAGGAGCTTATCATTTTGTTTGGCTCATTAAGCAATAATTAGATGCCATTTCCAATTAATGCAGGAAACAGAATAGGCCACTACATTTTAGCCGCTATAGCTCGCATTTTAGGCCAGCTCAAGTTATTTCATGACCCTAAGTAAGCATTACCAATAATAAAGAGGAAATTGACATTCTCCCAAGGGATTTCCAGTCATTCCTAATCACATCAATGCCCTGGCATGCAGCCTAATACTCTAACTCTCTTTCCCCCAGCCTCCTTTGGCCATTCCCACTCTATGGAAAGGGGCAGGAATGTCTCCAGTCTCCTGGGGGAAATAAAGCATCTGCCCAGTCCTTTCTGTGACTGGCCTTTGTGGTCTCAGTTTGGGTACTTTGTGATCGCCACTGTCCCACTTAGCTGCCCTCAGCCATTTAGTTGCAGCCCACAGATACTTGAGGAGGCCCAGTCTGACATTTGGAGATACACTTTGAGTTGTAACCTCCTTTTCCTTTACTTTTTCTTTGAAGATTAAGATACCAAGGTGGCTCTTTTTTTTTTTTTTTAAACTCTGAGCCTCTAGGTTGAGTGATCTTCCTCCAGCTCTGAGGGCTGGACCCTCAGCTCTAAATGGAAGTGAAGTAAGTGCGTGATGATACAGAGTGAAGGCTCCACAGTCATAGACAGGATCCTGTGCAACAGAGAACTGCACTCTTTGTGTAAATTACTTGGTTCAAAAGTAGTTTTCTTAGGTTACATTTTGGTTGTTTTACTACAGAAGAAAAGGGAACAGAGTCTGTAGTGTTTCAATGTTTTAATGACATTGATAAATCACTGGGAACAAGAAATCTATAATTTCAATTAATATTACATTTTCAGGGATAGGAATAGCAATATTCTAATCTGTTTCATAGCTATTTAAATTTTCCCTGAAAGACCGAGTGGGAACAAAGACCAGAACAAAAAGTGAAGAGATCTTAGCTTCACACTGGAAACTGAGTCCATTTTGTAATTGAATCCTGGTGTGCTCTATGATTTCAAGATCAAGAAAATACAGGAATTCATTTTGAAATTTCTCGTTGGTTTAAGTTTGTCTCCTTTGCTTCTGACTGAAAAGCAAAATGCAGAAATATTACTGAAAAAAATTACTTAACAAAAAAAGCCTCTACCCATAGGGTGTGAAATGCTGCGAAAAAGGCAGAAGAGCTCAGAACTGAGGAGAGAGACCTCACGCTTCCCTCTGCATAAAGTCCTAGCTCAGCAGAAAGAATAAGTAGAGCCTGTTAATGCAGGGGTTCCCGATGCTCAGGCCAGGGGCTGGTACCAAGTTGTGGCCGGTTCAGACCTGGGCTGCATGCAGGAGGCGAGCGCTGGCAGTGAGGGGGAGCCTCTGTGCTTCACCGCTGGGCACAGCCTCCTGTCAGGGCGGCCGTGCCTCAGACTCAGGGCGCAGCCTCCTGTGAGAACGGAGGGGCCTCAGACTCAGAGCGTGGCCTAATGTGAGGACAGCGGGGCCTCAGAGTACAACCTCCTGTCAGGACGGCAGGGCCTCAGACTCAGGACGCAGCCTCTTGTGAGGATGGCGGGGCCTCAGACTCAGAGCGTGACCTCCTGTGAGGACAGCAAGCTTCAGACTCAAAGCGTGGCCTCCTGTGGGACGGCGGGGCTCAGACTCAAAGGAGCCCCGACTCCACTGCAGGCTGCACACGAGGGGAGGCTCTAGTGTTCCCTAGAACCATCCTGAAACCACCCCCATCCGCAGGCCGCAGAAAAATGGTCAACCACGGAACCGGTCCCTGGTGCCACAGAGGTTGGGAACTGCTGTATTAATGCATTTTTGATAACATGCTAGGAGAATTTCTACCTGCAAACTAGGCAAGTAGGGGTGGAGGATGGGTGAGTTGTAAAATTGAGGCCGCCTGATGCAGAGACTGGATGTACCAGAAAATGAATGTAAAATTTCAGAGTCTCGTGATGTAGTGATTTGAAACAGTTAAGGTTAGTTTCAAGGAATCCATTTTTGCTTCGGTAGATATAGTCAGTAGATCTAAGCAAAATAGATCTCCTTTGCAGATCTATTCATCCTAAAAGAAATCAGTCCTCAATATTCATTGGAAGGACTGATGTGGAAGCTGAAACTCCAATACTTTGGCCACCTGATGCAAAAAACTGACTCATTGGAAAAGACCCTGACGCTGGGAAAGATTGAGGGCATGAGGAGAAAGGGACGCCAGAGAATGAGATGGTTGGATGGCATCACCAACACAATGGACATGAGTTTGAGTAAACTCTGGGAGTTGGTGATGGACATGGAGGCCTGGCGTGCTACAGTCCATGAGGTCATAAAGAGTCAGACATGACTGAGCGCCTGAATTGACCGAGATCTATTCAGTAGACTCCGATTTCAAGGGGTATGTTCTTGTTCTCAAAATATATAATCAGTGTAAAATCTTTGTAAAACCTGTTGTTTTAAGAAGAGTTTGGGTTCTCAGAAATACGCAGTTCTCATTTCTTTCAAACTTAGGCCTGTTGGAAGTGTTTTGTCAGCTCAGTCACTCAGTCATTTCTGACTCTCTGCGACTCCAGGGACTGCAGCATGCCAGGCCTCCCTGTCCATCACCATCTCCCAGAGTTTAGTCAAACTCATGTCCATTGAGCTGGTGATTCCATTCAACCATCTCATCCTCTGTTGTCCCCTTCTCCTGCCTTCAGTCTTTCCCAGTATCAGGGTCTTTCCAATGAGTCAGTTCTTCGCATCAGGTGGCCAAAGTATTGGAGTTTCACCTTCAGCATCAGTCCTTCCAATGAATATTCAGGACAGATTTCCTTAGGGTTGTTTAGGATTTACTGGTTGGATCTCCTTGCAGTCCAAGAGACTCCCAAGAGTCTTCTCCAACACCACAGTTCAAAAGCATCAATTCTTTGGTGCTCACCTTTCTTTACAGTCCAACTCTCATATCCATACATGACCACTGGAAACACCTTGGCTCTGATTATATGGACCTTTGTTGGTAAAGTACTGTCTTTGCTTTCTAATATGCTGTCTAGGTTGGTCATAGCTTTTTTCCCAAGGAGCAAGTGTCTTTTAATTTCATGGCTGCAGTCACCATCTGCAGTGATTTTGGAGCCCAAGAAAAGAAAGTCTGTCACTGTTTCCCCATCTATTTGCCATGAAGTGATGGGACTGGATACCATGATCTTAGTTTTCTGAATGTTGAGCTTTAAGCCAACTTTTCACTCTCTTCTTTGACTTTTCATCAAGAGGCTCTTTAGTTTCTCTTTGCTTTCTTCCATAAGTGTGGTGTCATCTGCGTATCTTAGGTTATTGATATTTCTCCTGGCAATCTTGATTCCAGCTTGTGTTTCTTCCAGGTCAGCATTTCGACTGATAAGTTAAATAAGCAGGGTCACACTCCTTTCCCAATTTTGAACCAGTCTGTTGTTCCATGTCAGCTTCTAACTGTTGCTTCTTGGCCTGCAGACAGATTTCTCAGGAGACAGGTAAGGTGGTCTGGTATTCCCATCTCTTCAAGAATTTTCCAGTTTGTTGTGATTCACACAGTCAAAGGCTTTAGCATAGTCACTTAAGGAGAAGTAGATGTTTTTCTGGAATTCTTTTGCTTTTTCTATGATCCAAGGATGTTGGCAATTTGATCTCTGGTTCCTCTGTCTTTTCTAAATCCAGCTTGAACATCTTCAAGTTCTCAGTTCACATACTGTTGAAGCCTGGCTTGGAGAATTTTGAGCATTACTTTGCTAGCGTGTGAGATGAGTGCAATTGTTCAGTAGTGTGAGCATTCTTTGGCCTTGCCTTTCTTTAGGATTGGAATAAAAACTGACCTTTTCCAGTCCTGTGGCGACTGCTGGGTTTTCCAAGTTTGCTGGCATATTGAGTGCAGTACTTTAACAGCATTATCTTTTATAATTTGAAATAGCTCATCTGGAATTCTTTCACCTCCACTAGCTTTGTTTGTAGTGATGCTTCCTAAGGCCCACTAGACTTTGCACGATCACACCATTGTCGTTATCTGGGTCATTAATATCGTTTTTGTATAGCTCTTCTGTGTATTCTTAATAGAGTTATCATGGTCATCAATTTAAGATGTATATAAATGCTGAATAAAGCTCAACATTCAGAAAACTAAGATCCTGGCATCTGGTCCCATCACTTCATGGGAAATAGATGCGGAAACAGTGGAAACACTGTCAGACTTTATTTTTGGGGGCTCCAGAATCACTGCAGATGGTGATTGCAGCCATGAAATTAAAAGACGCTTACTCCTTGGAAGAAAAGTTATGAGCAACCTAGATAGCATATTCAAAAGCAGAGACATTACTTTGCTGACTAAGGTCTGTCTAGTCAAGGCTCTGGTTTTTCCAGTGGTCATGTATGGATGTGAGATTTGGACTGTGAAGAAAGCTGAGCACCGAAGAATTGATGCTTTTGAAGTGTGGTGTTGGAGAAGACTCTTGAGAGTCCCTTGGACTGCAAGGAGATCCCACCAGTCCATTCTGAAGGAGATCAACCCTGGGATTTCTTTGGAAGGAATGATGCTAAAGCTGAAACTCCAGTCCTTTGGCCACCTCATGCGAAGAGTTGACTCATTGGCAAAGACTCTCATTGGGGGCATGAGGAGAAAGGGGCGACAGAGGATGAGATGGCTGGATGGCATCACAGACTTGATGGATGTGAGTCTGAGTGAACCCCGGGAGTTGGTAATGGACAGGGAGACCTGGCCTGCTGCAGTTCATGGGGTCACAAAGAGTCAGACACGACTGAACTGAACTGAAGATGTACACCTGAAACTAATATGATATTTTTTTCTCAATTATACTTAAGTAAATAAAAGGACAAAAACAAGGGTAGAGCTTTTATGTTGGAAGTTTTTGTAAGATTTGTTAAATAGATGGGAAAAAAATGCATCAACCAATATCTTTGTAAAAAATATTTTTTAATGTGTCTACAAAGTGAAGAGTCTACAAAGCGTTTGAACTTATGTGGCCTTTACCAGGTCCTTGAGAGGGATAAGGCAGCTGTGATTAGGCCACATTTGGAAATGAACCATTTGAGTGAGGACCATGGAGGCGGAACGATTTGCATCTAGTCAGGTCCAGTGTGACAGACTTTTGCACTGAACAGTCACGTAGGTTCCCCAGTTCATAAAAGCTCTACCCTTGTTTTTGTCCTTTTATTTATTGAAGTATAATTGAGAAACAATGTTATAGTAGTTTCAAATGTAGGTCATAGTGATTCAGTATTTGTATACATTTTTAGTTGATCACCATAATAAATCTGGTTTCCATTTGTAACCATACAAAGTTATCACAATACCATTGACTATTTCCCCTATGCTGTACATCACCTCCTCATGAGTTATTTATTTTTTAAGTGGAAGTTTTTACGTCTTAGTCCTCTTCACTTAATTCATCCAGTGCCCAACCACCCTCCCCTCTGACAACCACCAGGTTTTTTTTAAATTTGGATATATACCCAGAAGTCAAGTGGCTGGATCATGTGGTGGTTCTATTTTAAGTTTTTTGAGGAACCTGCATACTATCATATCCTCACAATTTTTGTTATTTGTCCTGTTTTTGATAATAGCCATCTGACAGGTGTGAGATGATATCTCATTGTGGTTTTGATTTACATTTCCCTGATAATTAGTGATATTGATCATCTTTTCATGTGCCTATTGGCCATATGTATGTCTTCTTTGGAAAAATGTCTGTCCAGATCCTCTGCTAATTTTTTAATCAGCTTGTTTGTTTCTGAACATTAAATTATGTAAGTTCTTTTTATGTTATGGATATTAAGCCCCTTACCAGATATATGATTTTAAAGTATCTTCTCCCATTCAGTAGATTGTCTTTCTGTTTTGTAGATGTTTCCTTTGCTGTGCAAAAGCTTTTTGGTGTGAGGTAGTTGCATTTGATAAGTTTTGCTTTTGTTGCTCTTGCCTGAGGAAGCAGATCCCCCGCCTTGCCCCCGCCGCCAAAAAAAAAAAAAAAAAAAATCGCTGACATCTATGTCAAAGAGCTCACTGCCTGTGTTTTCTTATTAGGAATGTTTTGGTTTCACACGTCGCATTTAAGTATTTAATCCATTCTGAGTGTATTTTTATGCATAGTGTAAGATGTGGTCCAGTTTTGCCCTCCTGCATTTGCATCGGTTCACTTTTCCCAACCCGGATTTCCTAAGAGACTGCCTTTTCTTCATTGTGTATCCTTGCCTCCTTTGTCATATACGGATTGGCCATGAATACATGGGCTCATTTTAGGCTCTCGATTCTGATCCATTGATCTGTGTGTTTTCATGCCAGTGCCATACTTTGCTTTGATCACCATGGCTTTGTAGTATAGTTTGAAATCAAGGAGTGTGATATATCCAACTTGGTTCTTTCTTAAGATTGTTTTGGCTCTTCAGGGCCTTACCACTTGGTTTAATGCTTTGATGTCACCATTTTGCAATCCTTATTAATTTTTCAACAAGGTACAGTGTGTTGTCTGAATGCAAAATTACATTTTTCCTTTAAATAAATCTAGAATCCAGATCCTAAAAGGAATGAAATAATATTTAAAAAAACATAACATTTATTGAAAGGATACCTTTTAGAAGAGTGTATAAAAACCAGGTGCTAAGAAAGAACGGCAGATTTACACTATATGCAGAGAACTGAAGTACTTGTTTCAGTTTATATAAGCTGTAAAGCTATTTTCAAACCATAGCTTTCCATTTATGACAAGATAATTATAAAATAGTAATGATTGGTTTATGTAGGTATGTAACTTAATTTAGAAATGCATTTAGTAAGTGCATTAGGAGGAAGTACAATATTTATCTGATGCTAAATGGCTTGCTAAATAGTAGCACTATGAAAAATGATCAAGCTTTCTGTATTTGGGTTTAAAGTTGGCAAAATATATGGCTAGTTGAATTCACTATTCCTGTGATCCACAGAGGATCATAGGATCCTGGGCAGTACTGTGATCCCTGAGATTTAGGGATCAGAGGATCCCTGTGCCAAGCCCAGAAGTTGTTAGATAGTCCAGCCCTCAGCGTGGTTCCTGTTTTCTGGGAAGAATGAGAGAGGCTCGTTTATACTGTTTACAGAGCTTAAGACTCTTTAGGGGTTGAATGCCTTAGCATGGCTGCGAATGACACTTAGTTTACTCCCAGCTGAACTTTATCACCTAGACAGAAGAGGGAAAATGACATTAATATTGTAATTTTTTTTTTTTTGGAGGGGGGAACCCAAACAAATGAGAAATATCAAGCTCTGCTTTCAGAGTCACTTCAACTCAGACAGCACTGTTCAGAAATGTCACTTCTGATTGTAAGATTTACTTTTAAATTGTCATGAAATATCACTAATGGGACAAACTACCTGACATTAATGAAAGAAACACATGATACTTGAACAGAGGGGTGGCTGTGACCTGGTGGAGAAAAATACAAGCATCTGAAAAAGTAAAGATGACAATGATGTGAATTAACTTTTAAATCCTAAACAAATAGGAAACAATATGAGTTTATTGGTTTTATCATGACAAATGCTATTAACAAAGATGGGAAACAATTTACAGGGTATAAGTGACCTCATGTTTGCCTGTTTATTCTTCTTTTGTAACAACAGTCTTCCTTCTTCCTTTCTTTCTTTCTTTCCCTCCTTTCATATAGAATTTCAGACATTGTTATGACGGAAATAATAGAGAATAGAGACTTATTCAATCAGTCCCTTTAAGTTCTCCAAATCAGTATTGCAGGTCCACTCCCTGGAAGGTGGTGGCTGGTCACAGGCCTTCATCCTCAAGTCACATGGTGGGGGGAGGTCATACACACGATGAATTGTTATACAAGTGATGAGTGATAAGTTTTGTAATGGTGGGGATACAGAAGACATGGAGATTAATTTATCAGTTGAAAAAATATTGAGGTTTCATGACCTCAGCAGGTAGAAAGCCAGAGAACCTGTTTCTTTGTAGGAAACCCTGAGGCGTAGAGTAGAGATGTGGGTTTGGCCCCAGCACTGCCTCTTATGAACTATGTCCTTTTGAGCAAGAGTTGACTTTCCAAACTGCAGTTTCTTTATCAGCTGTGAATCTTAATACTACCTCACCTCTTGCTAGACTTTTGTAATTATCGTATTAGATTATTCAACTCAATGTATAAAATGCTTCTTGAACTCCAGCTACATATGCCAGGCTCTGTGCTAGGCACCAAGGGAGACAGATGAGTAAGTGAGAGTGTGAGTCTCTCGGTCGTGCCCGAGTCTTTGCGACCCGATGGACTGTAGCCCACCAGGCTCCTCTGTCCGTGGGATTTTCCTGGCAAGAATACTAGGATGGTTGCCATTCCCTTCTCTGGGGGACCTTCCCAACCCAGGGATCAACCCAAGTCTGCTGCACTGCAGGCAGATTCTTTACCATCTGAGCCCCTAGGGCAGCCCAAGATCGGTAAGACACTCTCTTAATCCAAGGGCACAGTTCATACCCAAAGTTGCAAACTCGGTTGTTTATAGAGGCCAGAGCTGTATTGTAAACAAGTAAAAAGACATTTAAAAAACCAGAGGGATGATGGACTTCATGAAACGCTGTAGAAAGTGTGTCTGATCTTGATGGGGCTGTCTCTGTCAACGCCATCTGGTCGTGATTATCCAGAAATGCTACTCTAGAAATGTCTCTAGGGACTGAATTTTCTTAAAACGTGAGATGTCCCTATTTTTCATGTAGATACCTAATCGTAAAAATTGTCTAAACATTTTATAGGCAGAATGTGCCTGTGCAGGGTAGAATCCACTTATGAACTGTCCATTTGCAAGCTTTGATTTAGATAGGCATGCTTGCATGTGAATAAATCACAAGGCAGATAGTAGGTAGGTGCAGAAGTGGACCAAGATAATCTCAAATGATTCCAGAATAAAATGAAAAGGATGTGGCATATGTGCCAAAGAAGGTATCCCATAAGAGGTTGTGATTGTGTTGAATTAAAGAATGACAAAAATCTGAGTAACCAGAAAATTCAAAAGAGGTGATTCTAACAAAAAAGAAAGCATTTTCAAAGACTCCGTGAGTTTGGTATTGCTAGAAACAAAAGGAAGAGCAAAAGACGCTGAGAGCGGAGGAGAGAAAGGCAAGACAGGGTGTGGTCTCACATGGTGTGCTCAGCAGACTGGATCCTCACTGTTCTGGGGATGTGAGCATAGAGGACATACATGGCCTCATTCCTGTTCTGGAAAGATCGTTCTGCCAACTGAATGGAAGAACACATGAATAGGAGTGAGACTAGATGCCTGGCACATATTTAAAAAAGGTTATGGCCTTGGGAGTGGGAACTGAAGAAACTGCAGTTGATCTGTAAGTTAGAAAGTATGTTATTAATCATATCCATTTATGATGTTACCATTTTAATTGATATTAAATGCATAATCTTGCACATTTACACATCTCTGCAATCAGTCCTTGGGATAGTAGAGTTAAATGTAGGAGCTTTTCATATTTTAGAGATCAAAGCTTAATGATGCCTCTTAAATCAATGATGTCTTTGATATAGTGAAGCAGAAAATAATCAGGAGCTTCTAACCACTAAAGTGAAGGTTAAAGCAGAGAGGTGGAATAAGTTCTAGGATTTGATAATCCTACCTGCATCTCTGGAAAGTAACCTTTAGACATTTATCTGCTTTGATTGCCAGCTGTTCCTGTTTCCTGGCTGTTCATTAGATTGGAGGAAGCCAATGCATATGCGTAGGAGCTGGGAGATGGTGTAGATGCATTAAGGTTAGGGGCTACAGGCTGTCTCTAAATGGCAGTTTCTTTTCTAGCTGTGAACTACTCTTGGACCCAAATTAAAAATTAGTGTTTCCAGATTCAAGAGAAACTAGAAATCTGATTTTTTTATGAAATCTCTCAATATTTGAATGTTGGCAAGATATTCAACATTTTTAAAAAACCTTGTGCAAGCCAAACAAACATATCTGTGTGCTAAGTAAGCTACCATCCTTGCCTCTGCTAAGCCACTTGTTAAACAGGTGATCATTACTAATTTCTAATCCTTACACTTTCATAATATTAAATGCTAGACATAGCTAAATGCCAGAGACAAGACTCAGCCTCAGCTGAGAGAGATGAAATCTCTTCCTTATTTGTATCAGCCATCTGGTACAGCTCTCAGTCACATAAATCTTTTAGAAACAGCAATTGTGATAGTCTCAAGGCCTGTGATCTAAAATGGGTTAGTTATTTTGTCATAAAATATTCCTGTTTGATCATCTATTCAACAGCAGAAATTCTTGGGCAGAGTGTTTTGGCATAATAAAATTATATCTCATATCTCAAAATTTTATTTTCTCCAGAAGCAATAGCAGAAGCTGTTGATATTTAGAACGCTGCTGGAAATGCCTAAGGGAAAATTCTTAATTCTGCCCTTATAGATTTATCATTTGCTAATCTCTTTCAATCAAAAGTTTGTTAACATTTGTAACGTAGTATTATTAAATGCATAAAGAATAAATATATCACTTTTCTCCTTTGCAATAATAATATATTAACTTAATAAGGTGATAAAAATTAAGACTGAGGGAAGAATTCTGCTCTGGAAATGATGGAATACCAGATACTACACTTACACTTCCAAAAACTCTCTGGACATAATGCATGAGACAATTGTTTTCAGGCATTAAATAATGGACAACACAGGGATTTGATCCCTGAGAGAAGGAAATCACAAGATGAGTGCCGTATCCATCTTGGCTGCCTAACTGGGGACAGTGTGGTGTCTTTATGTGGGTGAGCAGGAACAGTGTGCTCTGTGGATGGGCTGAGAGCTAACAGAGATATCAAAAGGAAGATATGCATGTTTGCTTAGAAGACATGGGCTCTCTGGTCAATTCAGGGTGAAGGGACTTCACTGAGCATGTCAGATATTTGGTTGAGATTTCAAAAAGTTTGAAAACCTTTTGAAAACCTTTATCTTTGCGTGTGAAGATCATACCCTTGGGCAAGGACAATGACTATGGACCAAGAAAAAAATACGAATAGATCTCTTCTGTAATAATAACAAAGCCAAACTTGACAGGATCTGAAAGAGTTGTCAACAGTGTAACCTGCCACGAAAAAGAAGCCAACTCTCTTTCAAAGAAGCTATACTATAATCCATACTACCTAATGTGTATCATTTTTCAATGTCTATTACACAAGCAAAAAATAGTAGATGTTAAGTAGGAAATCAGACCCAAATCAAGGGGGAAGAGCATTTAAAAATAAGCAAAAAACAAAAATAGACCTGGAGATGACTCAGATGTTGGGATAAGCAGAGAAGGAGTATAAAACAGTGATGACGCATACAGTCAGGAGCATGGAACAAAATATGGGCATAATGTGTAAACATACAGAGTATCTCAGGACAGAAATGCAGACTATAAAAGGAGTCTAACGGAAATTTCAGAATTGAAAGCACATCACATGATATTAAAAATTCATAGATTTATGAATGGATTGAAGGCTGCAGAAGAAGGAGTCAGTGAACTTGAAGACAATCAATAGAAATCTGATTTGAAGGGTAGAGAAGAAAACAACTGGTAAAAAAAGGAACAGAATCCCAGTAACTTGTGGGAAAATATACAGAAGACTATTATATACATAATATATGTACCCAAGGAAGAGGAGACAAAGAATTGAGAAGGAGAAAAATGTTTTAAAAGTAATAGGCAAAAAATTTACAAATGTGG